>JAPVLO010003707.1:0-44307 GCA_027257055.1 Cephalopachus bancanus | reverse complement strand
GGGATTGACAGTAGTCAGTATCCACCTGGAGAGAGGGAGGCACACCTCATCAATAAGGGTACCTGCACAATGAACATTTTTGTACCTAACCCTGAATTGTACCCCACAATTTCAAAATAAAAACTAAAAGAGGGGGAAAAAGAAAGTTATCAAGCATTGAAGCAATTTACATTACTGAGCATGTTTAGGCCCAGATGTCTCAAATCTTCTATAAACAAGACATTGAGAGCAAAGCCTTGGACTCACCCTAGGTATAAAGTCTGATCAAATACATCAACACATAAACCTAAAACCCAAGATGGCCTACATCTTCAAAGAAAAAGAAACTAGAATAAAACAATTCTAATATAGATAAATGCTTGATTTTGCCAAAGAAATGCTAGAATACATAATAATAATATGGCATACTACAGGGATCCAAGATGGCCATAATGGAGCAGCAGACTGGTGCCTCTCTCACCTAGCAAGATGGAGAATGAGGACCCAGTTACCAATTGATGGAGATGTCCTGAACACTTTTTGATGGGCAGTACACCTTGCACCCAGTGGAGGTCTGTTTGAGTGCACAGACACCAGAAAGCAATGGCAGGTTCAGGACTCCAAATGCCCCACCTTTGTGAGTGATTCTAAGATGTTTCAAGTCAGTGCACCCCTTCTCACTCCTGCACAAGTCATCAGTTCCATGCAGGAGGAGTTTGGCCAGACACAACGAGGAGTGACTAGACCTCAAGTTAAAAAAAGTAGAGAAATCACCTTTCAGCCACTGGAGCCTGTTCCCAGGCATGAAGAGAACCACCTGCAGAGTAAATATGATTGGCACATCCATTGTCAACAACTAGTAGAGAAGCAGACTGGTATCTCTCTTGCTGTTCAGGGCAGAGAGTAGGGACCCAGTCACTGATACACCCTGTGCCCAGCATGCATCTCTGTACACACAGAGACCAGAAAGCAACAGCAGGCACAGGATTCCAGGTGGCCCACCTCCTGCCCTGTTCTAGCTCAGAAACAATCAGTAGCACTGCTTGGTAAAGAAGAGGAATGAGTGATTCTAAGATGAATCAGTTCACCCCCTCCCAGCATAGCAAGGGCTGAAAACTAGTTAGACTAGTTTCACAGTAAGAGAATCTGCAATTACACTAATCTGCTACTGCAAAACAAGCAGCAGAAGTGAATGTGCTCTCTCGCTCTCTCTCTCACTGAGTGATGGAAGTATAAATAATAAAAAATTATAGAGAAGGACAAGAGACCTATCACAAATTAGGAAAAAAAATCAATGAAAAACACAGGCAACCCTCAGAATTCTAAAGAGACAGCAACTGAAAAAAGAACCATCAAAGCACAAACAACAGAAACCCCCAGAACAACCTACCCCACATGGCAGCCACAGAAATCAAAGACTGGATGCCAAAATGAGTAGGAACCAAGAGAAACAAGAAGGGAAACCCAATGAAATCATACAGAGAGTAAAAAAGGAGCTGACATTTTCAAAAAAAGCCAGTTCTGAAATAATGGTGATACAGAACCCTATCCTTGAAGTAAATAACAAACTAACAAGCATAGAGAGCAGAATCAACCAAGCAGAGGAAAGAATACCAGAACTTGAAGATGAAAATATGAAATGAACCCAATCTTTTAAAAATATAGAAAAAAAACTCAAAAGCAAAGGAGCAAAGCCTCCAAGAGATTTGAGACAATATCAAGAAGCCAAATCTATACCCGACTGCTATGCCTGAAGCAGAAAGGGAATGGAGAACATGTTGGAGCAAACATTCCATGAGATCATTCAAGAAAACTTTCCTCATCTCACCAAAGATGCAACCATTCAAGCACAAAAGATTCAGAGAATCCCCACTTGCAATACATGAGAGACCAACCCCCTAGACACATAGAAATCTGACTCCACAAAGTAAGCATGAAAGAAAAAATCTTAAAGACAGCAAGAGAGAAAGGTCAGACTACCTACTAGGGAAGACCCATCAGAATTGCTCCAGAATTAACTTCAGTATCTTAACTGAAGAAACACCACAAGTCAGAATTAACTGAGTTCAATTTTTAACATTCTAAGAGATAAGCAATTACAAACAAGAATTTCCTACCCCATCAAACTAAGCTTCATCAATGATGGAGAATCAAAAACATTCACAGACATCCAACCCCCTAGAGAAATACTACCTTCAGATCAGTCCTTCAGGAGACATGTAAGAAGGTCTTAAACAACAATAACCAAAAAAAGGCAATGGAGGCAAGCAAAGAAGAAACAGAGCATACAAAGCACCCACAAACTGAAAACATATACATGCATAGATATAAAAGATAAAAGTAAACAAAGCAACCCCTAAGAGTTCCATGGCAGGAAGAAACTCTCACATTTCAATAGCAAATCTCAATGTGAATGGAATAAATGCACCACTGAAAAGACAAAAAGTGGAACTGGATAAAAAGTGTGATCCCATCAACAGATGTAAAAACAAGAACCACATGATTATATCATTAGATGCAGAAAAAGCTTTTGATAAAATCCAACATCCTTTCTTGATAAAAACCCTCAAACACCTAGATATAGAAGGAATATATATCAAAATAATAAGGACTGTCTATGATAAACCCAAAGCTGGCATAATGCTAAATGAACAGAAACTGGAAATATAACCCCTGAAAACTAGAATAAGACAAGGCTGCCCACTCTCACCCCTATAGCCCAACATTGTGTTGAAAGTCCTAGCTAGGAAAATTAGACAAGTGAAGGAAATCAGGGGTATCCAAATAGGAAAAGAAGTTAAGTTATTCTTCTTTGCTGATGATATGATTCTATACCTCAAAAATCCAAAAGAATCTGTCAAAAACCTGATTGCACTGATAAAGAACTTTAGTAAAGTCTCAAGGTACAAAATAAATGTGCAAAAGACAGTTGCATTCTTATACACCAAAAACAAGCACACAGAGAACCAAATAAAAAGCACAATCCCTTTTACAATAGCCACACAAAAAATGAAATACCTTGGCATCTTCCTAACAAGAGAAGTGAAAGATCTTTACAATGAGAACTACAAAATACTGCTCAAAGAAGACACAAACAAATAGAAAAATTTCCATACTCATGGATAGAAAGAATCAACATTGTTAAGATGTCTGTCTTACAAAAGGAAATCTACAGATTCAATGCAATACCCATTAAATTGCCAACATCATTTTCTCAGACCTGGAAATGACAATACAGAAATTCATTTGGAAACAAATGACCAGGAATAGTCAAAACAATCCTTAGCAAAGAAACAAAGTAGGAGGTATCACACTTCCAGGCTTCAAAATTTACTATAAGTCCACAATAATCAAAACAGCCTGGTATAATGGTATAAGAAAGGCATACAGACCAACATAACAGGATAGAGATTCTGGAAGAAAAACCTCAGTTTCTTAACCAATACATTTTTGACATAGCCTCCAACAACAAGCAATGGGGAGAAGAAAACATGCTCTGTAAACGGTGCTGGGAAAACTGACTGATCACATGCAGAAGATTGAAAAAGGATCCCTACCTATCACCATACACAAAAATTAACCCTAAATAAATCAAAACCTAAGCATAAAACATCAAACTATAAGAATCTTAGAAAATGCAGGAGACACCCTTATGGAAATAGGAACTGGCAACCAATTCCTGATTAAAACCCTAAGTGACTATATATAAGAGATAAGATAGACAAGTGGGACCTCATCTAACTGACAAGCTTCTGCAAAGCAAAAGAAACCATCAAGAGAGTAGGGAGACAGCCCACAGAATGGGAAAATATATTTGCCAATATATCTGACAAAGACCTAACATCTAGAATCTACAAGGAACTCAAATGTGCCTAAAGGAAAAAACAAACACCCCATTAAAAAGGGCAAAAGACATGAATAGACACTTCTCAAAAGACAATATACAGGCAGCCAACAGACACATGAAAAAGTGCTCAGCCTCACTCACCATCAGAGAAATGCAAATCAAAAACACATTGAGATACCACCTAACCCCAGTAAGAATGGCCATCATCAATAAAACAAACAACAACAGATGCTGGTGAGAATGCAGAGAAAAAGGAACACTTCTACACTGCTAGTGGGAATGCAAACTGGTGCAACCTCTTTGGAAGACAGTGTGGTGATTTCTGAAAGAACTAGAAATTGACCTTCCACATGAGCCAGCAATCCCTCTATTGGGAATATATCCATAGGAACTCAAATCATTCTACCATAAAGATACCTGCACACACATGTTTGTTGCAGCTCTATTCACAATAGCAAAAATATGGAACCAACCATACTGCCCATCGAAGCTGGACTGGATTTAAAAAAAGGTGTTACATATACACAATTGAATATTATGCAGCCATAAAGAAGGACAAACATATAAACTTTGCAGCAACTTGGATGGATTTAGAGTCTATCATACTCAGTGATCTATCACAGAAACAAAGAACAGAGTACTATATGTTCTCACCCATAAGCAGACCTTGAACAATTATCATAATACTGTAAGAAAGGAATTGTCAGTAGCAGGAAACTGCCAGGGGAGGGGAGGTGGGATTGGCAGTGAGGGAAACTTCCAGGGAAGGGAGGGGCACACCTCATCAACAAGGATACCTTCATAATGAACATTTGCATACCTAACCTTGAATTGTACCCTACATCTTAAAAAAAAAGTATGATCCAACAATCTCCTGCCTCTAGGAAACTCATCTCACTGAAAAGGATGCTCACAGACTCAAAGTTAGAGGCTGGAAAATGAATTTTCACATGAATAGAAAACATGAAAAAGCAGGAGTAGCTATCTTGATGTCAGACAAAGCAGCCTTCAAACCATCAAAAGGACACTACATAATGATAAAAGGTCCAATACACCAGCAAGAAATATCTATCCTAAACATATATGCACCAAACATAGGATCACCAGGTTTTATAAAACTACTGCTAAGTAAATTAAGAAGGATTCTCACACAATCATAGCTGAAGACCTAAATACGCCACTAACAACTTTAAATAGATTATCAAGGTTAAAAAAAAATTTTTTTTTAATTCAGAACCTCAACTCACTTGACCAAATGGACCCAGTAGACATTTACAGAACACTCACCCAAAATCTACAGAGCATACTTTCTACTCATCAGCATTTAAACATCCTCCAAGATTGATCACATTCACAAATAAAAATAAAGCATAAACAAATTTTAAAAGATTTAAATAATATCATATATCATTTCAGATCACAGAATAAAAATAAATATCAACACCAACAAGATGCACCCAAAAAACAAAAAGACCCATGGACACTGAACAACATGCTGCTGAATGACTTCCGGGTCAACATGAAAATCAAGATAGATACAAAAAGATTTCTGGAAATAAATGAAAACAAAGACAAACCTTACCAGAATCTCTTACCATGACAATCTTTACCATGAAATCATGTTAAGACGAAAATTCATAGCATTGCACACACACACACACATCTAGAAAACAGAAAGATCACAAGTAAATTGCTGAATGGTACACATAAAAGCTGGAAAGGCAAGATCACCTAAATCCTAACTTCAGCAGTAGAATCCAGATCACCAAGATAAAATCGCAACAGCAGGATACAGGAGACAAAAATATAGAAAGGACCAACGAGATCAAAAGGTGATTCTTTGAAAGGATAAGTAAGATTGATGTCTCCTTGGCCAGAATATCTAAAAAGAGAGAGAGTCCAGAAAAACACAATTAGAAATGCAAAAAATCAGAAATATACAAATCCACAATCATAGTTGAAGGCTTAAACACTACGGTCTCAGTAATTAAAATAACCACTAAACAAAAAATTCGTTATAATAGAGAAGAACTGAACAACATCATCAATCAGCATGATGTAATTGACATTTACAGAACACCCCACAACAGTTAATTAACATTATTTTTGGGTATTCATGGGATGTTCACCAAAATAGACCATATTTTGGGTTATAAGAAACACATTAAAAATGTAAAATAATCAAAAGCAGAAGTTTTTCCTCTGATCATAATGAATTCAAACCTAAAATCAATAATGGAAGGATAAGAAGAAAATCCACCCAAAACTTGAAAATTAAACATACTTTCAAATAATCCATGGGCCAAAGAGGAACACTTAAGAAAAATAAACATTTCTACTGAATTTTAAAAATGTATTGAAATACAGGGTATGCAGCTAATGCTGTGCTTAAAGGGAAATTTAAGGCAATAAGTATTTCTATTAGAAAAAAAAGGAAAGATCTCAAAGAAAGAATCTAAGTCACCATCTAAGAAGCAAGAGGGTGGGACTTCAAAATTGGTAACTAGAGGCATTTGGCATTCACCTCCTCCACAAAGAAGAACTAAAATCACAAGTAGGTAATCACACTTCAAATAGAACATTGATGAGGGAACACTGGATTTCAGCAGAGAAGTGAAAGAAAACACTTGAGGTACAGAAGGAAAAGGAGTAAAGCAACTTGTTGGCAGGAATCAACTAGGAGACTGGAGAGGCTCCCCAGTACAGGGAAAGGGTGAGAAATACCCAGTGGTCCACATTCCCAACAGAGACTTCTACAACCCTAGGCTTTCAATTTTTGTGAATTCTGAGACTCATATAGAGCACTGCCTGGATTTTACATGACAGTATTGCTCTAGAGAGGGAGTGCATGCTGGGTCCCACACCACCTACCAAGATCCAAGCAACTGCAGCACATCATTATTTTGAGAGCCCAAACCTCATCAGACTGCATTCTATCCTAGAACCCCAAAACCCATGCATCTTCACATCCCTGAATCCCCCCTGACAGCACCCTGCATCTACCCGGATAACTGCAGTGGTGCAATGTTCATTAGACCCAGAAATGTGGCAGGATCCCATCATTCTAGCCCATACAGGGTCCTACTCTCTGGGAAATGAATGATGACGTGCACCAGAGAAGCTGCCTCCAAGACAAAAAGATCCAAAGAGTGTGTTCACGAAGTCTGAGAGCTACCTGCATGGGGCAGCTGCTACTGACATGAAATCTTCTCCCCCATTCCCTGTCAACAGCAAGGCAACTGTGAACTTCCACATGCCCAGAAGACAGGCTTTGCCCATCACCATTACTGCTGCTACCACTACAACTGGGGACTAAAGTATATGATCTTCAGAGTCTGATAGACACCTTCCTGGAGCTGTTGGCAACCCTGCCTTCTCCAGCAGCAGGCTCTAGCACACTTGCATGTGCCTGAGGACAGGCTTTCGTTGCCCCACTACCTTTGCTACCACTATTCAAACAAGATTCAAGGGCCCTGGGGATCACCTTACCTTTGCCACCACTGCCTGCACCAATGCACAATAGTGGAGAGCCTAAGGATAGGCCTACCTAGCCTGGCACCAATCCCTTCCCCCAAGTCCACAGCACATTACCCAAGCGTCTAGGGATTACTTTGATCATGCTGTGAAAGCATACACTCTACCAAGAGACCTAACAGGTCCAGAACACCTGCCACCATGACAAAACACATTTCCAGAGGCCTGGGGATCACCCACCCTGTTCATTCATCACAACTGACATCTACCTAGTCTGCAGCCAAAATTACCACTGACATCAACCAACATGTACCACCTAGAATCTTTCGAGACTAGCCCACCAAGCCTATGCCATCTGTGAGCTCAAGAACTGTCATACCACCAAGACTGCCACTGCCCATACCATGGAAGCTGCCCAAGGACTAAAGGACCTTCCCCCTGCTGCTACTGCTTGAACTCTAACAAGCAGCCTGAAAGCCTAGAAATCAGCATGCCTATGCCTGCTAACACTAGTGTTCATGTATAACACCTAGAGTTCAAAGACGGGCATGATTGGCCAGCCACTGTTATCACTGAGACCAGAGGACAGGCCTGCCTGGCATTCTGTTCCTAGCACAGCTTCCCCACAGCCTTCAGTAAAAAACTGCAGCATAAGACACTTAGAAAATCTCAGACATTACTGATGCTGTTTACAGCCAAAGAAACCACATGGAGATTACACTACTGCACGTACCCAGAAACAAAGCTATAGTGCCATACTCAATCAATACTATAGATACATCTTCAAAGAAAAGTATTCCCCCATGAAAACCAATCCAAAAAAAAAGGAAGAAGCAACTTAACAATTGCACCAAATGTGCAAAAATTAGCATAAGGACACAAGAAATATTTTAAAAGCACAAAAAAAATCACACTTCCAAAAGAATACAAAAATTCTTCAGCAACAGATTCCAATAAAAAATTGTAAAATACCAGGAAATGAATTCAAAATAGTGATAATAAAGAAACTCAGTGAGATACAAATTACACCTAAACAATGCAAAGACATGAAAAAACTTAGGATATGAGTGAAAAATCCACCAAACATGTAGATATTATATTTTTTTAAAACCAAAAATCCTGGAACTGAAAAATTTATTGAATGAAATTCAAGAGATTTAAAATAGACTAGATCAATCAGAAGGAAAAAAAATATGAGTCATGAAGACAATTATTTTTGGTTTTGGATTTTTTATGAAATAACACAATCAGGAAAAAAATGAAAAACAATGAAGAAACTCTATGTGACATATAGAACACTACAAAGCAACCAAATATTTGAATTTTAATGTTTCAGAGGTGACAAGAAAGGCAAAGACACAGAAAACCCATTTGGCAAAATAGTAGTTGAAAATATCCCAAGTTTAGAATAAAATAAATTTAGACATCCAGATACAGGAGGTGAGAGATCCCCAGATAGATACAACCCAAAAAAGGACTACTCTAAAACACATTAGTGTCAAACAATCAAAAGTCAAAGACAAAAAGAGACTTCTAAAAAATGCAAGAAAGTGGTGTCTTGTCACACATGTAAGGGAACCACCATCAAACTAACAGCTAATTTTCAAGAAAAATTTTACAGACCTGAAGGGAATTGGATAATATATTCAAGGGGCGGAGGGGGGAGGGAAATAACAAAACCTAGCAGCCAAGAGCTTTATACCCAGAAAATTATACTTCATAAATGAAGAAGAAATACACATTTTTTTCATACAAACAAAGCCTGAAGGAATTTATTATCACTAGATCTGTCCTACAAATGCTTAATGGAATCCTACATTTAGACTCAAAAGGACAATATCTATTATCATGAAAACACCAAATAAAATTTATAGGTGGAGCAAACACACTAATGAATAAGAGAAAGTACTCAAATATAACCACTAAAGAAAATCACCAACCCAGAATGAAAAACAATAAGAAAGGAACAAAGTATACACAAAACAATCAGCAAAAAATAACAAAATGACAAAATAATTTCTCATATATCATAATAACCTTCTAATGTAAATGGATTAAATTTTCCATGAAAAGATATAGACTGAATTTTTTTTAAATGAGCCAACAGTATACTGCCTAAAAGAAATTTACCTCATTTGTAAAGACACATTCAGACCAAAAGTAAATAAAATAAGATATTTTCTGAAAATGGAAACCACAAATGAGCAGCAGAAGCCATGCTTATATCAGATAAAACAGACATTACACCAAAAACAGTTTTTTAAAGCCATTTTTTGAAAAAGGTGTCAATTCAGAAAGAGGATACAGCCGGGCTCGATGGCTTACCCTGTAATCCCACGCCTTTGGGAGGCTGAGGTGAGTGGACTGCCTGAGCCCGTGGGTTCGAGACCCACCTGGGCAGTGAGAAGTCATCTCTACAATAAATCAAAAAATCAGCCGGGCGTGGTAGCACATGCCCGTAGTTCCGGCTACTTGGAAGGCTGAGGCGGAAGAATCACTGGACCCCAGCAGGTCAAGGTTGCGGTGGCCAGAAGCGGCCACTGCACTCCAGTATGGGCGACAGAGTGAGACTCCAATTCAAAAAAAAAAAAAAGGATACAACAATTATAAATATATATGCACACAACATTAGACAACCTAGATACATAAAGCAAATATGATTAGAACTAAAAAGAGAGATAGACTCAAATGCAGTGATAGCTGGAAGGTGATAATCCACTGTCATCATTAGATATATTACCTAGATAGAAAAACAGCAAAGAAACATTAGATTTAATCTGCACTGTAGACCAAATGAACTTAACAGACATCTACAAAACATTTCATTTAACAGCTGCAGAATACACACTGTTCTCATCAACATAGGAAACATCATCTAGAATACACCAAATATTATGGCACAAAATAAGATTCAACAATTTTTTAAAATCAAAACCATATCAAGTATATTCTCAGACCACAATAGTATAAAATTAGGAATCAACAAGAAGAGAAACTCTGGAAACTATACAAATACATGGAAATTAAACTTCAAGCTTCTGAACAGTCATTAAGTCAATAAAGAATTTAAGAATAAATTTTTGAAACAAATGAAAGTGAAAGCACAGGCTGGGCTCAGTGGCTCAGCCTGTAATCCCAGAGCTTTGGGAGGCTGAGGTGAGTGGATTGCCTGAGCCCGCAGGTTCGAGACCGGCCTGGGCAACTTGGGGAGACCTCATCTCCACAATAAATCAAAAAAAAAAAAAAATTAGCCAGGCATGGTAGCGCATGCCTGTAGTTCCAGCTACCAGAAGGCTGAGGTAGAAGGATCTCCAGAGCCCAGCAGGTCGAGGTTGCAGTGGCCAGGAGTGGCCACTGCATTCCAGTCTGGGTGACAGAGTGAGACTCCAACTTTAAAAAAAAAAAAAAGTGAAAGCACAACATATCAAAACCTGTGAGATACAGCAAAACCATTGCTAAGAGGGAAGTTTATAGCAGTGAAAAAACGACATCAAAAAAGTTAAGCTGGGCTCGGTGGATTAGCCTGTAATCCTGCGCCTTTGGGAGGCTGAGGGGAGTGAATTGCCTGAGCCCGCGGGTTCGAGACCCTCCTGGGCAACTTGGAGAGACCTCATCTCTACAATAAATCAAAAATTAGCCGGGCGTGGTAGCGCACACCTATAGTTTCGGCTACTTGGAAGGCTGACGCTGAAGGATCGCTGGAGCCCAGCAGGTCGAGGCTGCGGTGGTCAGGTGCGGCCACTGCATTTCAGTCTGGGCGACTGAGTGAGACTTCAACTCAAAAAAATAAAAAAGTTAAACAATTTCAAATAAACAACCTAAGAATATACCTTAAAAAACTAGGACAGCAAGACGAAACCAAGACCAAAATTAGTAGAAGGAAATAAAAATAAAAAATCAGAGTAGAATAAAATGAAATAGAGACTAAAAAACCCAAAGGAAAAGTGAAATTAAAAATTGGGTTTTTTTGAAAAGATAATAAACTGGTAGTTAAGCTAACCAAGAAAAAATAATAGACTCAAGAAACAAAATCAGAAACAAAAAAGAGAGACTATAACTGATACCAGAGAAACACAATAGATAATCACACACTATTATGAACAACTAAACACAAAAAATCTGGAAAATCTAAAGATTGACAAGTTATTTACCACACAAGCCCACCAAGATTGAATGAGAAAGCCATAGAAAATATTAGCAGACTAATAACAAGGAATGAGATTGAACCAGTAATAAAAATTTTCCCCAAAAAAAGTCATCCAGGACTGGATGGCTTCAGTGTCAAAGTCTTCCAAACTTACAAAGAGGAACTAACACCAATTATCCTCAAACTATACCATAAAATTGAAAAGG
The DNA here is from genome assembly GCA_027257055.1 of Cephalopachus bancanus. Classification (NCBI taxonomy): domain Eukaryota; kingdom Metazoa; phylum Chordata; class Mammalia; order Primates; family Tarsiidae; genus Cephalopachus; species Cephalopachus bancanus. The sequence goes on along the minus strand of JAPVLO010003707.1, from coordinate 32,654 downwards.
AGGAAATTATTCCTAATTTGTTTTATGTGGCCAGCATTACCCTGATACCAAAAACAGAAGAATATAACAGCAAAAAAAAGAAAACTACTGGTCAATATCCCTGATAAACATAGGCACAAAAATCCTCAGCCAAACACTAAAGAATTAGAACAAGACAATGTTGCTCATTTTTACCACTTCCACTCAATATACTACTGAAAGCACTAGCCAGAACAATCAAGAAATGGAAATAAATAAAAAACATCCAAATTGTAAAGAAGTCAGATTTTCCCTCTTTTCAGATGTCATGATCTTATATTTTAAAGATAAACAAATAAAGTCTCTACCAAAATCTCTTAGCTCTGACAAATTTAGTAAAGTTGCAGAATACAAAATCAACATATAAAAATAAGTAGCATTTCTATACATTGATAATGAATTCACTAAAAAAATTAAGAAGGCCATTCTATCTGCAATAGCTATAAAAATAATAAAATATCTATGAATAAATTTATCCAATGAAGTGGAAGACCTCTAAAGGAAAACTACAGAATAGTGATAAAAATAAATTGAAAAGAACACAAACAAATGGAAAGACATCTCATGCTATTGAACTGGAAGAAATAATATGCTAAAAATGACCAGACTACCCAATGCAACCTACAGCTTCAATGCAATTCCTATCAAAATACCTATGACATTTTTCACAGAAATACAAAAACAATCTAAAAATGTGTATGAAGCAAAAAGAAGGAAAGCTAAAATATCAAAAGCAACTCTGAGCAAAAAGAAAAAACTTGCAGGCATCACACTACCTGATTTATATTACACAGGTATAGTAACCCAAACATCATGATATTGGAATAAAAATATACACATGGAACAATGGAACGGGATAACTCAGAAACAAACCTCTGTATTGACAGCCTACTAATATTCTATAAAGACACCAAGAGCCTACATTAAGGAAAAGATACTCTACAATAAATGGTGCTAAGAAAACTGAATATCCACATGCAAAAGAATAAAACTAGAATCCAATCTCTTACCATATATAAAAATCAACTCAAAACGGATTGAGGACTTAAACATAAGACCAACACTATAAAACTTCTAGAAGAAAACATAAGGGAAGCACTGCAGAACATTCATTAACTAAATAGACATTTCTCCAGAAAAAGACATATAAATGGCTGGCAGATATATGAAACAACACTCAACAACACTAATCATCAAGAAAAAGCATGTCGTAATGTGATATTATGCTACTTAAATTAGAATGGCTATTATCATAAATACAGAAAAAAATGTTGGTGAAAATACAAAGAAAAGAGAATTCATATACTATTGGTGAAATGTAAATTAGTACAGTCATAATAGAAAACATTAAGGAGATTTTTGGGGGAGGGGGTCGGAGTCTTACTCTGTTGCCCAGACTGGAGTGCAGTGGCCACTCCCCGGCCACTGCAGCCTCGACCTGCTGGGCTCCGGAGATCGTTCCACCTCAGCCTTCCAAGTAGCTGGAACTACAGGCGTGCGCTACTACGTCCGGCTAATTTTTGATTTATTATAGAGATGAGGTCTCACCAAGTTGCCCAGGCGGGTCTCGAACCCGCGGGCTCAGGCAATCCACTCACCTCAGCCTCCCAAGGCGCGGGATTACAGTCTGAGCCACCGAACCCAGCTGAGATTTCTTAAAAAAAACCTAAAAGTAACACTACCATATAATCCAGTAATCCTACTCAACCCTACTTCTTGAGTTATTTACATCCAAAGGAAAGAGTACCAATGTACATCAGTGGGATACTTGCACCCTGATGTTTTTTGCAACACTATTCACAATAGCAAAAATATGGAATCAGCCTCAGTGTCCATCAATGGAGAAATGGATAAAGAAAATGTGGTATATATACTCAAAGAAATACTATTTGACCATAAATAGAATGAAATTCTGTAGCTTGCAACAACATGGATGGAACTGAAGATCATTTGCTAAGTGAAATAGGCCAGTCACAGAAAGACAAATGTAACATATTCTTACTCATATGTGGGAGCTAAAATAGTTAATCTCATGGAGCTAGATAGTAGATTAACTATCACAGACTGGAAAAGATGGAGGTGGAAATAAAGAGATATCGGGTAATGAGGAAAAATGTACAATTATATACAAAGACTATAAGTTCTAATGCTTGATGTCAGATTAGGGTGACTATGGGTTAACAATATATTATATATTTCAAAATAGCTGGAAGAGATTTCAAAATGTTTCTAACATAAAAAAAGCTTAAATGTTTATAGTAATAGAGACCCTAATTACCACAATTTGATCATTACACATTCCATATAGGTAAGAAAATATCACACACGTCCATAAATATATACAAATATGTATCAATTTATAAAAGCAAGAAAAAGAACTAAGTATATCAAAAACTGACAGAGGAAGAAAATAATAATCATAAAGATAAGATTAGAAATTAACAAAATAGACAACAGTAAAACAATAAAAAAGCAAGTCAAATCAATTTTTAAAGATCAGTAAGATTGATCAATCTAGTAAGATTGATAAAGAAGAAAAAAGACATAAATTACTAACATCAGAAAAATAAGGTGTACCATTACAGATTTCACAGATACTAAGAGTAAATAAAGGAAAACCATGAACACCCCTCACACACAAATTTGGCTATTTATATAAAATAAATCAATTATTTGAAAATCATAGACTACCAAAACTCATCCAAAAGAAAATAAATTTTAAAGAATGCTTTAGTTAGAACAAAAATAAAATTTGTAGTTAAAAACATTCTCAAAAAGGCATCTCCAAGACTGTATGGTTTCCCTATAGAATTCTACCAAGTATTTAAAAAGAAATTCCAATTCTACACAATTATCAAAAATGAGAGGAGGAGGAAGAAGGAACATAATTCAACTCATTTTATAGGTCAACAGTATGCTGATATAAAAACTAAAGATTTTTTTTCAAAAAGACCAATATCCCTCATGAAAAAAGATGCAAATATTCACAACAAAATATTAGCAAATCAAATCCAAAATATATAAAAAGGATATATGTCACAACCAAGAGCGTTTTCCTTTCCAGGAATTAAAGTCAGGTTCAATATATTTAAATTAATCAGTAATTTATATTAACTTTAAAGGAAAAACAAAAATTGTATCAATTGATGCAGAAGAGATACTTCTAAAGATATACAAAACTAAATTTATAATAAAATCTCAGAAAATGAGAAAAAGGGAACCTCCTCCACTTGACAAAGAGCATCCACAAAAAGCCCATAGCTAATGTCATACTTAATGTTGATATACTAAATGCTTGGCTCCAAAAATTAGAAATAAGGCAAGAAAGTCCAGTGTTATCAATCAAATTTAATAGAACTGGAAGTCTTAGCCAGTGTAATAAAGCAGGGAAAGGAAATAAAAGGCATAATGATTAGAAGGAATAAAACTGCAATCATGGAGGGTATGACTGGTAAAGAATCAAAGCAAAAAAAAAAAAAACCCTAGAACTAATAAAGATGTTGACAAGTTCATAGTATATAAGATAAATTCAAAAACTTCAAAAATAGTATGTGCTAGCAATGAACAACTGAAAATAAAATCACTACAAATGAGAACCACAAGTATATATGGAACAAAACATGTACAGAATCCACACTCTAAAATTTTTAAATGCTAATAAAGAAAACCAGTAATGACCTATAGAGAGAGATAAAATATATTCATGTTTTATTAAACTTAGTAAAGATGATAATTCTCAATTAAAATGAGTAATTTAATTCCTATCAAAATATCAAGAAAATTATTGGAAATATAGACAAGGGACTTTTAAAATTCATATGAAAAGGCAAAAGACCTAGAAGAACCAAGACAAATTACTCAGGTTTAAAAAAAAACTGTTAATTCAGCTAAAGAAACAAAGCAGGAGGTATCACACTTTCAGACTTCAAACTTTACTATAAGTCTAGAGTAATCAAAACAGCCAGGTATTGATACAGGAACAGGCATATAGACTAACAGAACAAGATAGAGATTCTGGAAGCAGAGCCTCAATTTCTCAACCAACTCATCTTTGACAAAGCCTTCAACAGCAACCACTGGGGCGAGAAGAACCTATTCAGTAAAGGGGGCTGGGAAAACTGACTGACTACATGCAGAAGATTGAAACAGGACCCCTACCTATCACCATACACAAAAATTAGCTGTAAATGGATCAAAGACCTAAACATAAAACCTCAAACTATAAGAATCTTAGAAAATGCAGAGACATCCTTATGGAAATTGGAACTGGCAACCAATTCCTGATCAAAACCCTAAGTGCCCATACCGTAAGAAATAAGATTGAAAAGTGGGACCTCATCAAACTGACGAGCTTCTGCAAAGCAAGAGAAATCATCAAGAGAGTGGGGAGACACCCCACAGAATGGAAAAAAATATTTGCCAACTGTATATCTGACAAAGGCCTAACATCTAGGATCTGCAAGAAACTCAAATGGGCGGAAAAGTAAAAAAACAAACAACCCATTAAAAAGTAGGCAAAAACCGGGCTCGGTGGCTCAGCCTATAATCCTGCACCTTGGGAGGCTGAGGTGAGTGGATTGCCTGAGCCCGCGGGTTTGAGACCCACCTGGGCAACTTGGCGAGACCTCATCTCTACAATAAATCAAAAAATTAGCCAGGCATGGTAATGTGCGCCTGGGGTTCCAGCTACTTGGAAGGCTGAGGCGGAAGGATCACTGGAGCCCAGCAGGTCGAGGCTGCAGTGGCTGAAAGTGGCCACTGCACTCCAGTCTGGGTGACAGAGTGAGACTACAACTCAAAAAAAAAAAAGTAGGCAAAAGAGATGAATAGACATTTCTCAAAAGAAGATATATGAGCAGCCAACAGACACATGAAAACGTGCTCAGCCTCACACGTCATCAGAGAAACGCAAATCAAAAACACATTGAGACACCACTTAACCCCAGTAAGAATGGCCATCATCAATAAAACAAACAACAGATGCTGGTGAGAATGCAGAGAAAAAGGAACACTTCTACACTGCTGGTGGGAATGCAAACTAGTGCAACCTCTTTGGAAGACAGTGTGGCGATTTCTGAAAGAACTAGAAATTGACCTTCCACATGAGCCAGCAATCCCCCTATTGGGAATATACCCAGAGAAACTCAAATTATTCTGCCAAAAAGATACCTGCACATGCATGTTTGTTGCAGCTCTATTCACAATAGTAAAAATATGGAACCAACCATGCTGCCCATCAAAGCTGGACTGGATTTTTAAAATGTGGTACATATATGCAATTGAATATTATGCAGTCATAAAGAACGACAAACATATGGACTTCACAGCAACTTCGATGGATTTAGAGTCTGTCATACTCAGTGATCTATCACAGAAGCAAAGAACCATATGTTCTCACTCATAAGTGGACCTTGAACAATTATAATACTATAAGAAAGGGATTGGCAGAAATGGGAAACTGCCAGGGGAGGGAGAATGGGATTGGCAGTTGAGGAAGCTGCCAGGGGAGAGAGGGGCACACCTCATCAACAAGGGTACTTGCATAATGAACATTTGTATACCTAACCCTAAATTGTACTCCACATATTTAAAATAAAATAAAAATAAATAAATTAAAATTAAAAAACATCACCAAACAAAATTAATTACCAAAGAATTGATATTAAGGAGATAACTAAAGAATTCCTATAGACAGAATCGATATTAGCCCAGAGTAGAGCCTGAAAATGAGAATGAAATGAGAAGCAATGAGGAATGTAGATTTGTGGATAAATCAAAATCAATGTTAACATATTAAAATAATGCAGTGACGATAATAGTGGTAAAAATAATGATAAAAGCAATTGTGCAAAAGACAAGGGAGGTAAATGTTTTCAAGTTGTTCTAAGGTCTTTGCATTGACTAAGAATTGGTAATATATATTAAAGGTTAACAACTCAAGTATATATTTTCTCTAGGGTTCCCACTAAAAAATAATAACAAAAATAATAATAAATTAATATAAGAAGAATTAACACATAACTAAAAGCTTTATTAATTTGAGGAAGTAAAATGTAGCAGGAAAAAAGTAAATAGGTGGAAAAGAAAATATTAAAATGGTAAAAGATATAAATACAAACATATACAAAATTACATATAAAAACAATGCACATTTACATCATATACAAGACAAGAAATTCAGTCTGTTTAAAAGGAAAAAAGAAAAGAAACACACCAAACCAACAAAAACTTTTCTACAAATTCTTCACAGTTAAAAAAAAGTTATGGGAGGAAGCACTGACAAAAAGAAAGTCAGTGAGTTACACTGACATCAGATGACATTGAATTTAAGACAAGAAGCACTGCAAAAGAAAAACAAACATTTCATAATGATAAAAGGGTCAATCCAATAGAATCATAAAAGGTGTGGCATTTCTTAAATCACCTAACAATATATCTCCAAAATATAAGCAAAATTTGACAAAAATTAAAAATTGATAAATATAGAAACACAAAATGAAAATGTAGCACATTCCTCTTGTGAACTGATATAAAAAGCAAATAAAAATAATGAAGTAAATGATATAAATAGTAAAGTCAGAAACTCTAAAAATCTATCCCCTCCACAAAAGAAATTAATAAACTGGCAAAAATTGTCAGAATCAAATTCTTCAAAACTCTAGGATTACTCAAAACTTACTGTAACCAGGGGAATGCCTAATCAAGAAATAATACTAGAATCTTAGTAGGAGAGCTTCATAGTGTTTTAACTCAGTCTGGTCCCACTCCCCAGCTCTATGGCAGCTGGGAGACAGCAGCCCACTTTTCCAGCACAGCTGCCTATGCTACCATAACGAGCAGGAAAAAATGTTATTTTCAATGAATTGTTTGTTTTGAAGGAATAGCTTAAAGGACTTCCATTTTTTCTTCTCAACTCAGAATTTTTTCAGGGCTTACATGCCTACCTGTGGGACATTTGTCAAAAATGTTTAAAGCAATGTATTAGCTATGGATGCCTGGAGCAAGGAATAACAGTTTGGAAGACAAAAATAAATAGATAAACTAACAAAAAAGCTTAGAATAAAAGACTGGGGAATGGGATGTTTTGAAGAATAAGGCTTTGAAAGCATCTACATACCTATGAAAATCTAAAGGATCACTTGAATGTTGATGGCTGGGCACATGCTCAGAAAAGACCCAAGAAGGCCCTAAGCTCTCACCTCTGACTGACCTTCAGACTGCACAATCAGCAAGTGAAGGCTAAGACAGATATGTAAACTGACAGACTGTAAAAGGCATGCCTGGACACAAACATTTGCAAAGAATTAGGGAAACTTTTTTGTTTGTTGTGAGTGTTTAAGGAAGTCTCTGTTAAACAACTGAATGATAACTCAGCTAACCAAACAGAAATTTCAATGGACACACAACAGAGAATACAGACTTCATAAAATTAGTTTAGAAATGCCACTAAACAAGCAAATAATAAATATTGTAGCCGGGTTCGGTGGCTCAGCCTGTAATCCCGCTCTTTGGGAGGCTGACGTGAGTGAATTGCCTGAGCCCGCGGGTTCGAGACCCGCTTGGGCAACTTGGTGAGACCTCATCTCTACAATAAATAAATAAAAAAAGTAGCCAGGCGTGGTAGTGTGCACCTGTAGTTCCGGCTACTTGGAAGGCTGAGGCAGAAGGATCACCGGAGCCCAGCAGGTCAAGGCTGCGGTGGCCGGGAGTGGCCACTGCACTCCAGTCTGGATGACAGAGTGAGACTCCAACTCAAAAATAAATAAATAAATAAATATTGTAACAAGCAGCAACAAAATAAATGGGAGATAACCTGATTTCCAGAGTTGCCACATTATAATTATCAAAATGTCTATTACAGCAAATAATTACAAGGCATTCATGAACACAGAAAGTATAGCCATAAAAAGAAAATCAACTCTTAAATATGCTCTAAAAGCTAGAAGAAACCATATAAAAAGAAATAAAGGAAACCATGCATATAAAGTCTCAACACACAGAAATTCTCAACTAGATTGGAATCATAAAAAGGGACCAAATATAAATTCTGAAGTTTAAAGATACAACAAATGAAATAAAAGATTTACTAGAAATGATTAAAAGAAAATTTGAGCAGCCAGAAGAAAGAATCAGTAAACATAAAGATAGGTTGATTGAGGTTACCCAGTCAGAGGAGTGGAAAGAAAAAAAAGAAGAAAAATGAATTTTAAAACAAATAAAATGCAAACTTGAAGAGTTTTTTTTTTACAAAAGATTACTGAGAAAGATGTACAGAATTGTTCCTAAAATGATTATTGCAATAACAGTAAAAAAGAAAATAACTCATATCCCATAAAGCAAGGGTCTCCAACCCCTAGGCCGCTGACCATTACCAGTCCATGGCCTATTAGGAACTGGGCCACCAGAGCAGGAGGTGGGTGGCAGGTGAGTTGAGCTTGCTTCCTATCAGGTCCTTGACACATTAGATTCTCACAGAAGTGGTAACACTATTTTGAACTGCGCTCAGGAGGGATCTGGGTGCTCCTTATGAAAATGTAATGCCTGACTATGCACCCCAACCCCCTAACTGTACGAAAATTGTCTTCCACAAAACCGGTCCCTGATGCCAAAAAGGTTGGGAACTGCTGCTATGAAGTGAGTATAAATACATTAAAACATTTACATTTAAAGGGGAGATACTGACATACTTACTGTACAGCAGCGGTCCCAACCTTTTTTGGCATCAAGGACCAGTCTGTGGAAGACAATTTTTCCACTGAAAAGGGTGGGTGGCGAGGGGGCTGGTGAAGGCTCATCAAGCATTAGGTTCTCATAAGGAGCACACATCCTAAATCCCTTGAATACCCAGTTCACAACAGGGTTCAGGGCCCTGTGAGACTCTAATGATGCCGCTGATCTAACAGAAGGCTGAGCTCCCCTAGTCAGTGCTCACCTCCTGATGTGCAGCATGCCCCCTAATGGACCACGAACCCATACCACTCAAGGGTTGGGGACTCTTGTTATACAGCACTGAAAATAAATAAATTACAGTTTCACATGTCAACAGAAATAAATATTAGAAACATAATATTCAAATACATTTTTTAGACAAATATACATAGCATGGTACCAAGTTTATAAAGTTTAAAATAAGTTATATATATATATATATATATATATATATATATGCATGCTTATATAGCTAATATTATATATATATATATTTTTTTTTCAGGATCTTGCTTACCTTAGGGAGTGAAATAAGTGGATCAAGAAAGAGCATGTTTTTATTTCTTAAATTGGATGGTGGGTCCAATGGTGCTTCTTTTATTATTGTGCTTCTAATTATATATTCTATATATTTTATATATGTCAGATAAATCACAAAATTAAGATTGTCCATCTTTCAAAAAAATTATAAGGTATGTTAAAGGGCAAGAAAAAACAGTTTGAAAGGACAAAAAAAGCATCAAAACCAGGCTCAGATGACATCTATTTTATTGGATAAAGAATTAAAAATAGCTATGATTTATGTGTTTAAAAAATCTAACAGAAGAAGCAGATAGAATGCAAAACCAGATGAATAATGTAATTTATTACTTGGTGAAATGAAAACTTTAGGGATCAAAAGGAAATGCTAGAAATATAAAAAAGTTTTAACAGTATGGAGAAGCTTTTGATGGATTCATCAGTAGATTAGACATAAAGAAAGAAAACATGAACTTAGAAATTTGTCAGTAAAACGTATCAAAAAAGAATATTGATCAGTTGTTTTCGCTTTTGTACTGCCTTTGATTTTGGTATCAAGATATAGTAGCTTCTCAAAATAAGTTTGGAAGTGTTTCCTCTGCTTTTATTTTCTGAAAGAGATTGTGTATAATTCATCCAGTAGTATGTGGAGGTAAGCCAGGAATAGTAAACCTTCATTAGAAAAAAAAATATTCCAATCAAAAAACAAGAACCACTGGACTAAATACATTGTTACCAATGGCTTTAACTTCTCCACATGGTGCATAGTCATTGCTGTGGTTGGAAAGCACACAAACTGGCTCCTTCTCTACTCAGATAGCTCCTGAAATCCCTTAACTGCAGTCAAAAGACCCATTAAAAATGTTCTGATGAAAAGACCATAAAGGGGGAGAGTGCCCTTTCCATGGACTCAGCAAAACACAAGTGCTCTCTTTTTAAAATGCCATCAGAATGAACATTCACACTACTCAATGTTAGTTAGGCTTTTGTTTTGTTCAACATACTAGTCCCAAGGAAATTATGTCCAGCAATGACCACTTCAGTAAATTTAAATGCTTCGGTTCACTTGAGCTCTTGTTAATATCGCTTGGTCATTTATTCAGATGTGGCTATAATGGAGTTGGCACACTAAAGAACACCTGTTGAGGATTGCTAATTAAGCCAGTTTGACTTAAGAATGTATTAATTCAATATTCAACAAATGTTTGTTTGTTCATTTGTTTTTGCTGTAAAAGTTATGCCAAGTACTATGTTTTGTTCTAAAAATGTAATAGGCAAAAACAGAATTGACTATGACAGAGACAGATACAAATGAAATCATTGAGACTTCCGGCAAGATGGCAATGGGGCAACCTGGTCTATGAAACCCTCTGCAAAGGAGAATGCAAAGGGTCTCTGGCTCTCTCCCCGAGGGCTGTGGACCCCAATGTTGACAGCCTGCTCTTCACACGGAGCGCGGCCATAGCCACCGCTGGGGCATTGCAGAGGTCTGGACAACCACTGCAGCCACAGACACAGCAGCCGCCAGTACCGCCGCAGCCTCCGTGGTGGCCATAGCACATCGCACCACCTGTGCCTGAGGCGATCCACGACTTCAGTCCTTGAAGCCCCTGCAAGATCTGCTGGGATCGCTGCCACCTCTGCTGCTACCATGACATCCTGCCTGCCATAGGTCTCCTCCCTATGCCCTGAGGCAGGCTCCCATCTCCAGCCTCTGCCTGACTCCTGTCCAGCTCCACCCCCTCTGGGGCGAGCAGCTGAAATAGCACCATCTGCTGGTGATTCAAGGTAACAACGCCAAAATGGGAGAAACAAGCTTGAAAAACAGACACAGGCCAGATTTGAGCGGTGAACAGAGGGTGATCTGAACTCTCCTTCACAGCAGGCTGGGGCAACTGACCCTAACTGTGAACTAATTTACCAGCTTGAAAAGAAAACTAGAAATCAGAGCTGAAAGGACATTGGACTTAAATGAAAAGTCTCAGAGTGTGCTCGATTGGTTCTGTTAGTTTAATGACTTCATTCTATTCCTACTGTTTTGTTCCTTTATTTTCTTTTCCTCTTCCTTTCTTCTCTTTTCTCCTCTCTGTAAACCATATCTTTCTATAGAGGAACAGCATACAATAAGGTGGTTGGTTAACTTGTATGTTAGCATCATTGTATGTTTTATTTTTTTTGTAATGGAGTTGGTTAGTCTGTAGCCGTGGTCTATTGTTTTTATCTGTTTCAGTTTAGGTCTGTCTCTCCATTTGTTGGTACACTCATCTGTTTCCCCCCTTATGCCTATCTCTCTCCACCCACCTCTTCCCGCCACTGTCTGCTCCATTCTCTTCCCTCTGCTAACCACATTTTATTTCAGGGAGTACACCTACAGGCAGCATCTCCTAAATGGACAAAAACTGGAACCATTTCCCTGAAAAACTGGAACAAGACAAGGATGCCCACTCTCACCTCTCCAGTTCAATATAGTACTGGAAGTCCTGGCTTGAGCAATCAGAGAAGAGAAGGCAATCAGGGGTATTCAAATAGGAAAAGAGGAAGTCAAGCTATCTCTCTTTGCACATGACATGATCATGTACCTTGAAAACCAAGAGAATCTGTCAAAAACCTCCTTACACGGATAAAGGACTTTGGCAAAGTCTCAGAATATAAAATAAATGTGCAAAAGACAATCACATTTCTTTACACAATAATAAACAAACAGAAACTCAAATAAAAAGCACAATTCCATTCACAATAGCCACACAAAAAGAATGAAATACCTTGGCATCTTCCTAACCAGAAATGTGAAAGACCTTTACAATGAAAACTACAAAATACTACTCAAAGAATTCAAAGATGACGTAAACAAGTGGAAAAATATCCCATGCTCATGGATCAGAAGAATCAACATTGCGAAGATGTCCATCTTACCTAAGGCAATCTACAGATTCAATGCAATACCCATTAAATTACCAGTAACATTCTTCTCAGACCTAGAAAAAACAACACAGGAATTCATATGGAAACACAAACGACCAAGAATAGCCAGAACAATCCTCAGAAGAAAAAACAAAAAAAAAAAAAACAAAGCAGGCGGTATAACATCACCAGACTTCAAACTTTACTATAAAGCTACAAGTATCAAAAGAGCTTGGTATAGGAACAGGACTAGGCATATAGACCAATGGAACAGAATTGAGATTCCAGAAGCAAAACCTCAATTTCTCAACCAATTCACCTTCGACAAAGCCTCCACCACCTACCACTGGGGAGAGGAGAACCTATTCAGTAAATGGTGCTGGGAAAACTGGCTGACCACATGCAGAAGATTGAAACAGGATCCCTATCTATTCCCATACAGAAAAATTAACTCCAAATGGATCAGAGACCTAAATGTAAAACGTCAAACCATGAGAACCTTAGGAAATGAAGGACATACCCTCATGGAAATCGGAACTGGCATCCAATTCCTGAACAAAACCTGAAACCAACAGGTCATAAGAGAGAAGATAGACCAGTGGGACCTTATTAACTGACAAGCTTCTGAAAAGCAAAAGAAACCATCAAGAGAGCAGGGACACAGCCTACAGACTGGGAAAAAGTATTTGTCAACTCCAGGTCTGACAAAGGCTTAACATCTTGGATCTACAGGGAATTCAAATGTGTTGAAAAGAAACAAACAACCCTATTATAAAATGGGCAAAAGATATGAACAGACACTTCACAAAGGAAGACATCCGAGCAGCCAACAGACATATGAAGAAATGTTCAACCTCACTAATCATCAAGGAGATGCAAATCAAAACCACACTGAGATACCACTAACTCCAGTCAGAATGGCAATTATCAACAACTCAAAAAATAACAGCTGCTGGAGAGGGTGTGGTGAAGGGGAACACTTCTACACTGTTGGTGGGAGTGTAAACTAGTGCAACCTCTGTGGAAAGCAGTGTGGCAATTCCTAAAAGCTCTGAATATCAACCTCCCATATGACCCTGCAATCCCCCTACTGGGAATGTATCCTGAAGAACTCAAATCACTCTATAAAAAAGATACCTGCAACATATGTTTATCACAGCATTGTTCACAATAGCAAGAACCTGGAAGCAACCATGCTGTCCATCAAAGAGGACTGGACTAAAAAATGTGGTACATATACACGATGGAATACTATGCAGCCATAAAAAAAAACAAAATCATGAATTTCGCAGCAACCTGGATGGAAAGAGAGTCTATAATACTGAGTGACCTCTCACAGAAACAAAGATCTGAGTATAACATATTCTCACTCATATAGTGGACCTTGAACATCCATTGTAATACTATAAGAAAATGACTGACAGTAGTGGAAACTATGGAGAGGGGGAGGGAGATGGGATTAATGGTAGTAAATATCTGTGTGGGGACGGGGGGAAACACCTCTTATCAACAAGGGTGCTGAACGAAACATATTTGTATACCTAACCCTTATCTGTACCCCACAATATCATTATAAAAATACTGATTATTTAAAAAATGGCAATTATCAATAACTCAAAAAATAATAGTTGCTGGAGAGGGTTGTGGCAAAAAGGGAACACTTCTACACTGTTGGGTGGGAGTGCAAAGTAGTACAACCTCTGTAGAAAACAGTATGGCGATTCCTAAAAGCTCTAAATAGTGACCTCCTATATGACCCCGCAATCCCCCTAGGGAATATATCCTGAAGAACTCAAATCACTCTATAAAAGATACCTGCACATGTATGTTTATCTCAGCATTGTTCACAATAGCAAGAACCTGGAAGCAACCATGCTGCCCATCAAAAGAGGACTGGATTAAAAAATGTGGTACATATACATAATGGAATGCTACGCAGCCATAAAAAAGAACAAAATCATGAACTTTGTAGCAACCTGGATGGAACTAGAGTCTATAATACTGAGTGACCTCTCACAGAAACAAAGATCTGAGTTTCACATGTTCTCACTCATATAATGGACCTTGAACATCCAATGTAATACTATAAGTAAATGACTGACAGTGGTGGGAAACTATGGGGGGAAGGGGAAGGAGATGGGATTAATGGTAGTAAATATCTGTCTGAGGATGGGGAGACATCTCTTTTCAACAAGGGTGCCTGAACAAAGCATATTTGTATACCTAACCCTTAACTGTACCCCACAATATCATAATAAAAAATATTGATTAAAAAAAAAAAAGAAAAAAAAATGAAACCATCACAAAAATATACTCATACATAATGCAACATAGACTATAATGGAAAATGAGTGGGTGCCAGGAAGATCAAGTATAGGGTTAGAGAAGGCTAGTGCTGAGATCTAAAGACAAGCTGAAGACAACTAGCAGAGGTTCTTCTATGTGTGCTATGGGAGGAAGGCATTGCTGTGATAAATTGAGTAAAATACAGTTCTGGACCCTAGAGCTTATAGTTAACATTTGTACTGGACCTTGGAGAATGAAACGGCTTTCCAGCACAGAGAACTAAAGAAGAGGAATTCCAAACCAAGGAAACAGAAGTACAATTTTGTCATTTCCTAATATGATATCATCTAAACACAAAGAAGGAAACCAAGCTGGGTGCAGGAAACACGTAGCTCCATCAGATGGGAGAAAATCTTTCTTATGTTACTTATCACTGATTTCAAGAGTCCCCCGGACTTGTCAAACTGTGCACTTAAAACTGCCTGCTTCAGGTTTACGGCCCAGGTCAAGATTCACTTAGTCTTCTGCTTTGTGCTTTTAAAATAAAAACGCTTTTATTATGCCTTTCATGGAAACAAGCAAAGCAGAGGCCTGAGAGGAGATGGTGCTCTTAGCAGCTGGAGGATCCAGAATACCTTAACAGGATCCATCCCAGTTCTCCATTATCAAAGATTTGAATTTTCACAGAAGGACTGGGATTATCACAGACCTACTTTCATCAGGAGACTCATGTATTGTTCTCAGGATTCCATTTTAAATTCCATTTCTTTTTGGCTTTTAGCCAGAGTCAGATATGTATCCCGTAGTGTTATATAAAGGGGCCATTATGCCGGGATAAATTTAGCCTTAACAAAGGACTGTTCTTGAGGGCTGTCTTAATCCTGATCTATTTTACTGCTTTCTTTCATGACATGATACATGAAGCTATGAAATACTGAGAATAACTATTGTTAAGAAAAGTTGTTTCTTCTGTTCTAAATGTAACTTGCATCTTTTTTTCGTATATAATCACTTATAAAGAAAATTCCTTATAACTGGGTTATTTATATAAACAGTTCTACAACAGATGCAATATATAGTCAAGTAGATCTCAAACACCTTAATAATGATCATTTTTATTTAACCTTGGGTTAAATGTAGAAAAAATAGGCATCTTCCTACCTAAGTACTATGTTGAGAAGCAGGACATCTGATTTAAAAGGTGTTAATTGTATAGCAGAGCAATATAACTTCAAGAGCCATAGAAAAGGAACATTTGAAAAATCAGAAGATGATTATGTTGGTAACTTGTGTCCAAGTAAATAGCATTTCTCTCCAGAAAGTACATCTGTGTTTATCCTCGATCTCTGCTTATTTCTCAAGGTATGGAGATTGGAACACAGGTATCATTTAAATAATCAACCCTCTATGGCATACAGAAACAATAGATGGAAAGATGTTTTCACAATTAATGGATGTCATCCTTTAATATCTCCCTAAAATTTGACAGTGGATAAATCAGTGGATAAAGAGCATAGAATGTAGGCTTAGACAGACTTGGGTATGAATCCTGATGCTGTCATTTATAACTTAGCATTTATGTGCTAAGTTTTAAATTTTGACATGATGTTGCATGTCGACCAAAGGAGAATTCTGAAAGATAGCTAAGAAGAAGTCAAGCTGTTTGGGACCCCAAGACTGGAGGAATGCACAGTGTTAGAGCATATTATATAACATACACAACAGAAAAAGGTGACTCAGGCACTGTCTTATGACTCCAACCTAGCAACAAAAGGGAGCTCAAGTGGAATCATTTCTTCTCCAAACTGACAAGAGTTTTTTGACAATAGGTAAGCCTAAAACTATCAACAAAGGGGATTAATTGGTAACACCACAAGAAATAAGTAACGGGGAAAGCACTATGCTTTACCAAGCATGAGACTCCCTTTATCCTCCTAAAGATAACAAAGGGGGCAGGCAGAGCCAGGCACAAGAAACCCAGTCCACTGCAAGCAACCCTGTTTGAAAAGCTTCTTTGTCACCACATGCACAATATGTTCCACACCTGACCAGACAAATCTGGGCACTGGTGGGTAAGGGAACCAGTAACAGTGGGAAGATTTCCTGTCTTCCAACAAGGGACATATAGCATCCCAACCGGGAAAAAACCCCTTTACATTCTCTCAGACAGCACAAGCAGGGACCAGTGGAAGCTCTATGTACGTGCTACATTTTTGACAAAAAGGAATTCTATAGTATTATAAATAACCAAAGAGACCAGAACAGCACTCCACAGGCTCTGAAAATTAAACTGCCTTGAAATCACAGCCCACAATTAGGCCAGAGCCTGAAAACTAAAACTAAATAGGGTGATAACGTGGAAAAAAATAAGAGATTTAAATAGGATCCAGCGTCTCTTAACATAGTAGGCAAAGTATCTAAGACACAATAAAAAGTTACCCATTATACAAAGAACTGAGAAAATCATAACTTGAGTGAGAAAAGTCAATCAACTGATGCCAACACCAAGATGAATTACATGATGGATTATCTGCCAAAGATTTTTAAACATCTATAATAAGAATACTTCAACAACCAATTAAAAATTATCTTGAAATAAATTTTTAAAAATTCAGTGAAGAACTAGAAATTTTTTTTAAAAGAAAATGGAAATTATAGAGCTGAAAGATATAATAACAGAATAAAATTTTACCCCAGGATTTTGGTGGAAGAGTTGAGTTTTAAATAATTTTTAAATCTTGACATGATACTGCATGTCAAAATGTATTGAATAGTCCTCACTATAGAATATAAGCCTGGTGAATTTTAAAATAATTTCTTTTAAGTTTTTGAACACAAGGAAATGCTATAATCTTATAGCCGATAACAAATTAAATTAAAGGGCTCATTTCAACATCAATCTAACCAAAATGTTTTTCCTTAGCTATTTTCCTTGTTGTTTTCTATAGGCAATAAAATGAATCAATCACAAATAATTATTAAACAAATGTATAGGATTATATTTATCCCAACTCATAATTTGAAATTATTTATATTTTAAAAACTAACCATCTCCTATAGAAGTACAAATTTTTACCTTCTCTGTTGTACAGAAATAGAATTAGAGACTCTAGCCTTCTGCCCATGATGGGTTTCCACTGAAAAGCTTACCAGATGAGCTTATAAAACCCTCACGGTTTTATCAAAGCCAGTTGTGTTCTGCCTTGTCTCCATAATTCAAAGCAAAGGCCCAAAGTTATTCTGCAAGTCTGGAAGATTATGGCTCTCAGCATTCTAAGCAGTGTAGCCCTGGTCCCACATTCTCTCAGTCAAAGATGCTGATACCTATCTAATGTGGCATGTGAATGGGAAAGGGGTCACAGACACAGTGATGTTACAAATATCCCTATCACCTTCCCAATACTATAAAATGGTTCTCCTCCAGCGAAGTAATTCCAGTTCTTCTTTCTTGATTGCTAGTATTTTCTATGAGTCTAAAATTTTAAACCCAAACTCTGCATAGGTTAACTGGCCCTGTTTCTACTTAACACTGTTAAAGTCCAGAAAGGAATAAGTAAAAAGGCTCTGTCATCTATCTGACAACAGGTATTGGTGAAATAGCTAATTATATTACAATCTGTGTTTACATGACCTGAAGTGCCAAATGAAGGCAAAATTTGGGGAGACTGAATAGCCAGGGCTATAGACAAGTATGCGAGGCATAAGAAAGAATCAAAGACTATAGGATGGAATGGTTATGACTAGCAGTATTCAAGACATTGATAAAAGCAAAAGTCTAAAAAAGATTCTCAACTCAAGCACATATTGAAATCTTGGGACTTATCATGAGCATACTTCAAAAGTAATGCCTGCAATTAAGAGTAAAGCTGAAATTAAACTACGATCTTGGCAGAGAAATCAATATCCATTAAGTCTTCTATCTTACCAGGTCTTTTGTGTGATAATTAGTATTTTAGCTGGGAATGGAATCTTAAGAGGCAAAATGGGGATACGCAGTATCAGTTGCCCCCAAATACTCTAACTCTTGGCCTTTCCTTGCCTCCTGTCTAATAAAATTATTTCGGGCATTCTTTAGGATCCTGTACCCATTCTTGCTTGTGAAGCTTTTTTCATTGCTTCTCACTGTATACTCTATACTTCATTCTGTATTTCCTGAGGTCCTGCGGTGTTTGCAAACCTAGACACAGAGTCTGAAGTCAGCATTCCCCAGGCCAATGACAAGTCAGACATAAGAGAGAAAGGTTTTTTTTCAAAAGAATTGAAAAGTTTTGTTTTTCTATATCTGCAACTTTCTGGGAAAATATGTAGTAATAAATTCTGAAGGTGTCAGGCCAAGGAAGAAAAAAGCATAACTTTAAATTTCTACTTAATGTGTCTATGATGCTCTTGGAAGTGTTTCTGAATTCAGTGTATTAGCACAAGCAACAGGGAGTAATTCTAATCAGTTGCTTGGTTGATTAACTGAAACATGGGTTCAACAAAGGCCTATATTAAATGAAGTTAAGACGCCAACAATTCTTAATGCCCTTTTAAAGAACTCCAGAGATTTAAGGAGGCACAGATATTGAAGTGAATTTAACATGTACAATCCCCTATCCAAACTAAGATCTTCTCTGAAGGTCAGAGGTGTTGGTAGGTGCTACTGTGGTTGAAACAGTTTTCGCAGTTTCAGTGATAATAGCAAATCATGAGTAACCAAGGTCAGGCAGTGGCTATGAGAATTAGGCAAGTACAAGGGCCAACAAAACAGTAAGGATGAGAATAATGTGCTGTGAAATCCCTTCATGAGGGAAAATTATAAACAAATAGGCAACCCACCAAAGTTTCTTATGTAACTAGGGAAAAATAAAACCAACAAATTAAAAGTCCTATGAACACAGAGTCAAAAAAGAGTTATAATCTTTCATCTAATACCCTATTCTAAGCCCGTTCAAAGACTCCAGACTATATTGAATAAAGGGGAAGACTGGGTAAACTTGAAAAAGGGTTTCCAACAACATCAGCAGCAACGACTATGAATCGTACTCCTAGACTTCCATAAAGGGACCTATGGTCATTTTCTAGTATAATGGTGCAGTAGGAAAAGAGAGTTGTAGCATCTGGTGATCTGGGACATATCAGAGTACACTTAGAAAGTTACTACACACATTGCAACTCCTGCCATAAAGGAAGTGACATAATGTTCATTGACACCATTTAATTTTGAACTCCATATTTATTATTTTATTTTATTTATTTTTTATTGATGCATATTAGAGGTACATATTTGGGGAAAAATGTGGTAATTTGATGCATTCATATAATCAAATCAGGGTAATTGGGATATACATTGCCCTATTCTTTTCTTTACACTAGGAACGTCTGAATTATTCTCTTCTAGTTAGCTTTGAAATACACAATCGATTAATGTTAAAGGGTTATCAATTAATTGCTGATTAGTTATCAATTAATTGTCAATTAGAATTATCAGTTAATTATTGATTAGTTATCAATTATCTATTTAAATCAATTAACATTAACTCTTCTAGTTTTGAAACGCACAATCGATTACTGTTAACTATTGTCACCCCACAGATCTATCTAACACCAGATATTATTTTTTTAAGTGTATATTTGTACACAATCAATCTCTTTTTGTTTCCTCTCCCACCTAATCTTTCAGTCTCTGGTAATCAATCTACACTCAATCTTCATGAAATTCATTGTTATTAGCTCCCATATGTTTGAGAACATGCAATATTTGTGTTTTTTGTGCTTGGTTTATGTCACTTAACCTACAGTTTCATCTATGTTGCAACAAATGCCAATATTTTATTCTTTTTATGGCTAAATAACATTCCAATATGTACAGATACCATTCTTTATCCATTCATTCCATTTTCTTTATTCATTTATCCATTGATGGACACTTAGGCTGATTCCATATTTTGTTTATTGTGAACAGTGTTGCAATAAATATGAAAGTGCAGAAATATACTTGATATGTTGATTTCTTTTCCTTTGGAGGTATACCTAGTAGTTCAATTTCTGGATCATATAGTAGTTTTATTTTTAGTTTTTTGAGGAATCTTCATACCATTTTCCATAGTGGCTGTACTAAGTTACATCTCCACCAATAATGTACTATGGCCCCCTATCTCGACATCCTCAACAACATCTGATATTCCTTGACTTTTGGACAAAAACCACTGCAATGGGGGTAGAGAATACCTCATGGTTTTTCATTTACATTTCACTAACAATTCATGATGTTGGGCATTTTTTCATATCTGTTTACCATTTGTATGTCTTCTTTTGAAAAAATGTCTATTTGGATCTTTTGTCCATTTTGTAGTCAATTATTTGTTTTTTATTTTCTTAGCAGTGCCAAAATTTTTGACTTGATGTAAACCCACTTGTCTATTTTTTATTTAGTTGTTTGTGCTTTTCAGATTCTAGCCATAAAAGTTTTGGCCCACACATATGTCCTGGAACATTTCCCCAAAATTTTCTTCTAGTGTTTTTATAATTTAAAATATTGCATTTGAGTCTTTAATCCACTATAAGTTGATATTTTTATATGGTAAGAGATAGGGTTTAGTTTCAGTCCTCTGCATACGGTTATTCAGTTTTCCTAGAACAGTTGATAAAAGAGGATGGTCTTTCCTCAATATATGTTCTTGCACCTTTCTTGAAAATGAGTTGGTTGTAAATGTGTGGATTTAGGTCTATGTTCTCTATTATGTTCCATTGTTCTATGTGTCTGTTTTTATGCCAGCACCATGCTTATTTAGATACTGTAGCTTTGTAATACATTTTGAAGTCAAGTAGTGTGATGCTTCCAGCTTTTTTCTTTGGCTCAGAATTGCTTTGGCTATTGGGGCTCTTTTTTCAGTTTCATATAAACTTTAGTTTTTTTTATTTATGTAAAAAATTTCATTGGTAGTTAATAGAGATATAAATAGAATTTGCAAATTACTTTGGGAACAATTGCCATTTTAACAATATTAAATTCTCCAATCCATGAGCAAAAATATCCTTCCATTTGCTGTGCCCCTTTAATTTCTTCCATCAGTGTTTTATAGAGGATATTTTTGTAAAAATGTTTCACTTTTCTGGTTAAATTAATTCCTAGGTATTTTATAGTCTTTTTAGCTATTATAGATCAGACTGTTTCCATGATTTCTTTTTCAGATTGCTTGCTATTGATGTACACAAGTGCTACTTATTTTTGTATGTTGATTTTGCATACAGTGCAACTCCAGAATTGAACAAAGTAAGAGGGCATACATAAAGAATAGGAGATTGAACAAACAGAAGTAAAACCAATCCCTTTACCCTGAATAACAGAATTAAAGAAGACGGTGACGTGGAGGGAAGGAAAAAGTAGGGAGGGGGAAAAACTGCACAAAATGAAGAAAAACCAAAAGAAGAATATAGGTGTCACAAAGACCCCTGGGAGATAAGACATTGAGAAAACAATTCTGGAACACAATCAATGAAGAGGCCCCAGAATGACTAGTTACATGCAACAAACCCCAGACATCAAGACATTAATGGAGAGAATTAAAAAAAATTGAGGAGAGACAAGAGGAAAATAGGAGGGAGCTGATGTCCGAAATGACAGCGGTAAAGAATACTGTGTTGGAAATGAATAACAGACTAATAAGCATGGAAAGTGGAATTAGCCAAGCAGAAGAAAGAATCTCAGAACTCGAAGACCAAAACACAGAACTAACCCAAACTGTCAAGAGCATAGAAAAGAAGCTCAAAAAGACAGAACAAAACCTGCAAGAAATGAAGGATCACTTCAAGAGACCAAACTTAAGAGTAATTGGGCTTCCTGAGCAGAGAGAGAAACAGAGCCACACTGGACAAACATTTCATTAAATCATTCAAGAAAACTTCCCATCTTATCAAGGGTTAAATATTCAAACACAAGAGATTCAGAGAACTCCTGCAAGACAACAAATGAGAAGACCAACTCCAGACACATAATAATTCGCCTAAACAAAGTAGCTGTAAAAGAAAAAATCTTACAGGCAGCAAGAAAAAAGGCCAGACTACCTACCAGGGAAAACCAATTAGAATAGCAGCAGATTTATCCACAGAAAACCATTCAGGCCAGAAAGCCTGGAGCCCTATCTTCAAAGTTCTAAAAGAGAAACAATTTCAACCAAGAATAACCTACCCAGTCAAACTAAGCTTCATTAGTGAGGGAGAATTGAAATCTTTTCCAGATATCCCAACACTAAGAACCTACGCTGCCACCAGACCACCTCTTACAAGAAACACTTAAGAAAGTACTGAACACAGAAGAAAAGAAACAAGAACAACATTCTTCACAAGAGAATAGGCAAAAGATTAAAAACAACATGTGTCAACTCAGAACCCAAAGAAAGACAAAAAACAAACAGGCACAACTATATAAGAACCTTTATGACAGGGATCAGCTCTTGCATTTCAAAATAATTTTTTTTATTAATCAATATTTTTTATTATGGCTTTGTGGGGTAAAGTTAAGGGTTAGGTGTACAATTACGTTTCATTAAGGCACCCTGTTGATAAGAGGTGTTTTCCCATCCCCAGACAGATATTTGCTACTGTTAATCCCATCCCCATCCCTTCCCCATAGTTTCCCAGTACAGTCAAGTCATTTTCTAAAGTATTACATTGGATGTTCAAGGTCCATTATATGAGTGAGACATGTGATACTCTGATCTTTGTTTCTGTGAGAGGTCACTCAGTATTATAGACTCTAGTTCCATCCAGGTTGCTGCAAAATTCATGATTTTGTTCTTTTTTATGGCTCGTAGTATTCCATCGTGTATATGTACCACATTTTTTTAATCCAGTCCTCTTTTGATGGACAGCATGGTTCTTTCCAAGTTCTTGCTATTGTGAACAACGCTGCGATAAACATACGTGTGCAGGTATCTTTTTTATAGAGTGATTTGAGTTCTTCAGGGTATATTCCAGTAGGGGATTGCGGGGTCATATGGAAGGTCGATTTTTAGAGCTTTTTGGAATAGCCACACTGCTTTCCACAGAGGTTACACTAGTTTACACTCCACCAACAGTATAGAAGTTTCCCTTTTCACCACACCCCTCTCCAGCAGCTGTTATTTTTTGATTGTTGATAATTGCCATTCTGACTGGATTTAGGTGTATCTCAGTGTGGTTTTCATTTGCATCTCGCTGATGATTAGTGAGGTTGAACATTTCTTCATGTGTTTGTTGGCTGCTCAGATGTCTTCTTTCTGTGAAGTGTCTGTTCATATTTTTTGCCCATTTTATAATGGGGTTGTTTTGTTTTCCTCTTTTCAGTACGTTTCAGTTCCTTGTAGATCCAGGATGTTAAGCCTTTGTCAGACCTAGAGTTGACAAATACTTTTTCCAAGTCTGTAGACTGTCTCCCTGCTCTCTTGATGGTTTCTTTGGCTTTGCAGAAGCTTGTCAGTTTAATAAGGTCCCACTTGTCTATCTTCTCTCTTATGACCTGCGGGTTTCGGGTTTGCTCAGGAATTGATGCCAGTTCGATTTCCATGAGGGTATTTCCTTCCTTTTCTAAGGTTCTTATGGTTTGAAGTTTAACATTTAGGTCTCTGATCACTTTGGAGTTAACCTTTGTGCATGGGGATAGATAGGGGTCTTGTTTCAATCTTCTGCATGTGGTCAGCCAGTTTTCCCAGCACCTTTTACTGAATAGGTTCTCCTCTCCCCAGTAGGAGGTGGTGGGGGCTTCTTGAACATGAGTTGATTGAGAAATTGAGGTTTTGCTTCTGGAATCTCAATTCTGTTCCACTGATCTATATGCCTGTTCCTGTACCAATACCAAGCTGTTTTGATGATTGTAGCTTTATAGTAAAGTTTGAAGTCTGGTATTGTGATACCACCTGCTTTGTTTTCTGCTGAGGATTGTTCTGGCTATTCTTGGACGTTTGTGCTTCCATATGAATTCCTGTGTTGTTGTTTCTAGGTCTGAGAAGAATGTTGTTGGTAATTTAATGGGTATTGCAATTGAATTTGTAGATTGCCTCAGGTAAGATGCACATCTTCACAATATTGATTCTTCTGATCCATGAGCATGGCATATTTTTCCCTTGATCGTGTCAGCTTTGATTTCTTTGAGCAGTGTTTTGTAATTTTCATTGTAAAGGTCTTTCACATCTCTGTTAGGAAGATGCCAAGGTATTTCTTTTTTAATGTGGCTATTTGAAGGGAATTGTGTTTTTTATTTGGGTTTCTGTTTGTTTATTATTGGTGTAGAGAAATGCGATTGTCTTTTGTACATTTATTTTGTATCCTGAGACTTTGCCAAAGGCCTTTATCAATTTAAGGAGGCTTTTGACAGATTCTCTTGGGTTTTCAGGTACACAATCATATCATCTGCATAGAAAGATAACTTGACTTCCTCTTTTCTATTTGAATACTTCTGATTGCCTCCATTCCCGATTGCTCTGGCCACGACTTCCAATACTATGTTGAACAGGAGGGGTGAGAGTGGGCATCCTTGTCTAGTTCCAGTTTTCAGGAAAATTGGTCCCACTATTTGTCCATTTAGGAGTATGCTGGCTGTGGTTTTCTCGTAGTTGGCTTTTACTCTTTTGAGGTATGTTCCTGTATGCCTAATACTCAAGGGTTTTATCAAGAAGGGGTGCTGGATTTTATCAAAAGCTTTTCTTACATCTAATGATATGATCATGTGGTTTTTTTGTTTTGACATCTGTTGATGTATTAATACATTTATGGTTTTACGAATGTTGAACCAGCCTTGCATCCCAGGAATGAAGCCTACTTGGTCATGATGGATGATTTTTGAGATGTATTGCTGAATCCGGTTTGCTAGGATCTTGTTGAGAATTTTAGCATCTATGTTCATCAAAGATATTGGCCTGTAGTTTTCTTTCTTTGTTGGATCTTTACATGGCTTGGGTATCAATGTGATGTTGGCTTTGTAAAATGATTTGGGGAGAGTTCCATCTTTTCAATCGCCTGGAATACCTTCAGTAGGATTGGTATCAGCTCCTCCTTAATGTCTTGTAGAATTCTGCTGGAAAGCCATCTGGACCAGGGCATTTTTTGTAGGAAGTTTTATTATTACGTAGTTGATTTCCCTGATTGTTATTGGTCTATTTAGGGTCTCAATTGCTTCTTGTTCAACCTAGATAGGTTGTGTGATATCAGAAAGTCCTCCATTTCCTTAAAGTTTTCAAGTTTGTTTCCATACAAGTGTATGTAGTAGTCTCTAATGATCTTTTGTATTCTTCAGGGTCAGATGTGACTTCATCTTTTGTGTTTCTCATTGTGCTTATTTGTTTTTTTTTCTCGTTTTTTTTTCTTGGTCAGTCTAGCTAGGGGACCATCGATCTTGTTTATCCTTTCGAAGAACCAGTTTTTTGTTTCATTGATTTTTTGTATTATCTGTGGTCTTCTATGTCCTGGATTTGGGCTTTTATTTTGGTGATCTGGGTTCTTCTGCTGAAATTAAGGTTTTTGTGGTCTTGCTTTTCCAGCTTCTTTAGGTGTCTTTTTAGGTTGTGAATTTCTGTTCCTTTCCATTTTCTTCATGTGTTTGTAGAGATATAAATTCCCCTCTTACTACAGCTTTCAGGGCATCCCAGAGATTTTGGTAAATGTTTCTTCATTTTCATTTGTTTCCAGGTATCTTTTGATCCCAGTTTGATATTGTCATTGACCAGGAGTTGTATAGCATCATGTTATTTAGTGTCCATGTCTTTGTGGTTTTGGGGGGACTTTGTTGGTGTCAATGTTTATTTTTATTCCACTGTGGTCAGAGAAGGTGCTTGGTAGAATTTTGGTCCTTTTAAATTTGCTTATGCTTGATTTATTACGAGTATGTGGTCTATCTTAGAATATGTTCCATGTGGTGATGAGTAGAATGTGTATTCTGTGGTCTTTGGATGGAGTGTTCTGTAGGTATCAATTAAGTTCACTTGGTCCAAAGTCACATTGAGGTTCAGATCTCCTTGTTGATTTTTTGTCCTGATGATCTGTCTAGGGTTGTGATGGGGTATTAAAGTCCCCAGTTTATGATAGTGTTAGAGTTGATATTTTTCCTTTAGTTTTCCAAGAAGTTGCTTTATGAATGTTGGCACACCTATGTTGGGTGCATATATGTTTAGGATAGATATTTCTTGTTGATGGATTGAGCCTTTGATCATTATGTAGTGGCCTTCTGTACCTTTTTTGATTTTTAAAGCTTGAAGGGTATTTTGTCTGAAATAAGATGGCTACTCCTCCTTTCTTTTGTATTCTGTTCGCCTGAAAGTTTGTTTCCCTCCTCTTACTTTGAGTCTGTGGGTGTCCTTTCTAGCGAGATGAGTCTCTTGAAGGCAATAGATTGTTGTCTGATGATATTTTATCCATTTTACCATTCTATGTCTTTTTGTGGTGCATTTAGTCCGTTCACATTTAGACTAATAATTGAAATGCAAGAGTTGATCCCTGTCATAAGGTTCTTACAGAGTTGTTCCTATTTGTTTGTTGTCCTTCTTTAGGTTTTGGAGTTGGTCCGTGTGTGTTTTTAATCTTTTGCCTTACTCTTGTGAAGAATGCTGTTGTTCTTTTTTTCTTTTCTTCTGTGTTCAGTACTTTCTTAAGTGTTTCTTGAGAGGTGGTCTGGTGGCAGCATAGGTTCTTAGTGATTGGATATCTGGAAAGATTTCAATTCTCCCTCACTAATGAAGCTTAGTTTGACTGGGTAGGTTATTCTTGGTTGAATTGTTTCTCTTTAGAACTTTGAAGATAGGGCTCCAGGCTTTCCTGGCCTGTAGGATTTCTGTGGATAAATCTGCTGCTATTCTAATTGGTTTTCCCTGGTAGGTAGTCTGCCTTTTCTCTTGCTGCCTTTAGGATTTTTTCCTTTTATAGCTACTTTGTTTAGTCGAATTATTATGTGTCTGGGAGTTGGTCTTCTCATTTGTTGTCTTGCAGGAGTTCTCTGAATCTCTTGTGTTTGAATTTTTTCATCCTTGATGAGATGAGGGAAGTTTCTTGAATGATTTCATGAAATGTTTGTTCCAGTGTGGCTTCTGTTTCTCTCTCTGCCTCAGGAAGCCCAATTACTCTTAAGTTTGGTCTCTTGAAGTGATCCTTCATTTCTTGCAGTTTTGTTCTGTCTTTTTGAGCTTCTTTTCTATGCTCTTGACAGTTTGGGTTAGTTTTGTGTTTTGGTCTTCGAGTTCTGAGATTCTTTCTTGCTTGGCTAATTCTGCTTTCCATGCTTATTAGTCTGTTATTCATTTCCATCACAATATTCTTTACCGCTGTCATATCGGACATCAGCTCCTTCCTATTTTCCTCTTGTCTCTCCTCAATTTTTTTTAATTCTCTCCATTAATGTCTTGATGTCTGGGTTGTTTCATGTAACAGTCATTCTGGGGCTCTTCATTGTTTGTGTTCCAGAATCTGTTTTCTCAGTGTCTGATTTCCCAGGGATCTGTATGAGACCTATATTCTTCTTTTGGCTTTCTTCATTTGTGCAGTTTTTCCCCCTCCCTACTTTTTCCTTCCCCCATGTCACCATCTTCTTTAATTCTGTTATTCAGGAGTAAAGGGATTGGTTTTACTTCTGCTTGTTCAATCTCCTATCTTTATGTATGTCCTCTTACTTTGTTCAAATCTGGAGTTGCACTGTAGATTGGAGGTGGTCCTTTTTGCACTTTTGAGATTTACTTAAGGGAGAGCTGTGATTCAAAATCTGCAGGTCCTGGTATTCGCTGACAGGTATGTGTATAATGTGGAACCCCCTTCCCACTGCCCTGGAATCTCTCCGTGCAGTGGGCTGTAGGTTTACTCCCTTGAATCGCAAGCAGGTGGTGCTATCTCAGCTGCTTGCCCCAGAGGGGGTAGCCGGACAGGAACATGATGGCTGCCTGCCTCAGGCAGCAACAGGAGTCTTACGACGGGGTGGGCAGGGCAGTCTCAGTCACAGGAGAGGTGACAGTGATGCCGGCAGATCTTCCCTGAAGGGGTTTGATGTGGATCGCCTCGGGCCCAGGTGGTTGATGTGCTACAGCCATCATGGATGCCATGGCAGTGGTGGTGGCGGCAGCAGTGGTGGTGGCAGCAGCAGTGGCAGGGGGAGGGGCTGCGATGGCAGTGGCAGCACTGTTTGTGCTGCAGTAACTGTCGAGTCCGTTGCAATGTCCCAGCGGTTGCAACGGCCGCATTGCGAATGAAGAGCAGGCTGCAAATGTTGGGGTCCACAGCCCCCTGAGGCAAGAGTCAGAGACCCCACTGCAGATCTCCTTGCAGAGGGCTTCAGAGACCGAGTGCCCCATCACAATCTGCCTCTTCTCTCTCCGCATTTTAATTATTAGCTAATGTGAATGGACTAAATGCACCACTGAAAAGACATAGAATGAAAATGGAATAAAATATCATCAAACAATAATCTATTGCCTTCAAGAGACTCATCTCGCTAGAAAGGACACCCACAGACTCAGAGTAAGAGGATGGAAACAAACTTTCAGACGAACGGAATACAAAAGAAAGGGGGAGTAGCCATTTTAATTTCAGACAAAATACCCTTCAAGCTATTAAAAATCAAAAAAGGTACAGAAGGCCACTACATAATGCCCAAAAGGGCTCAATCCATCAACAAGAATATCTATCCTAAACATATATGAAACCCAAACATGGGTGCGCCAACTTTCATAAAGCAACTTCTAGGAAAACAAAAGGGATATTGACTCTAACACCATCAAACTGGGGACTTTAATTCCCTCTCACAACCCTAGACAGATCATCAGGACAAAAAATCAGCAAGGAGTTTTGGAACCTCAATGTGACTTTGGACAAATGGATTTAATTGATACCTACAGAACATTCCATCCAAAGAAAAAAAATACACATTCTACTCATCACCACATAAAACATATTATAAATCGACCACATACTGGGCCCATAAATTAAACATAAGCAATTTTAAAAAGGGACTAAAATTCTACCATGCCCCTTTCTCAGACCACAGTGGAATAAAAATAAACATTGACACCAACAAAGTCCCCCCAAAACCCCAAAGACATGGACACTAAACAACATGATGCTAAACAACTCCTGGGCAATGATGAAATCAAAACAGAACCAAAAGATACCTAGAAACAAATGAAAATGAAGAAACATCTTACCAAAATCTCTGGGATGCCCTGAAAGCTGTAGTAAGGGGGGAATTTATATCTCTACAAACACACATGAAGAAAATGGAAGGGAACAGAAATCACAACCTAAAAAGACACCTAAAGAAGCGGGAAAAGCAAGACCACAAAAACCCTAATTTCAGCAGAAGAACCCAGATCACCAAAATAAAAGCCCAAATCCAGGACATAGAAGCCCACAGATAAACAAAAAATCAATGGAAAAAAAAGCTGGTTCTTCGAAATGATAAACAAGATCGATGGCCCCCTAGCTAGACTGACCAAGAAAAAACGAGAAAAAAACCAAATAAGCACAATGAAAACACAAAAGATTAAGTCACATCTGACCCTGAAGAATACAAAAGATCATTAGAGACTATTACGTACACTTCTAGGGAAACAAACTTGAAAACCTTAAGAAAATGGAGGACTTTCTGACATCACACAACCTACCTAGGTTGGAACAAGAAAAAATTTGAGACCCAAAATAGACCAATAACAATCAAGGAAATTGACTACGTAATAAGAAAACTTCCTAAAAAAAAAAAGCCCTGGTCCAGATGGCTTTCCAGCAAATTCTACAAGACATTTAAGGAGGAGTTGATACCAATCCTACTAAGGTATTCCAGGTGATGAAAAAGATGGAACTCTCCCCAAATCTTTTTACGAAGCCAACATCACATTGATACCCAAGCCAGGTAAAGATCCAACAAAGAAAGAGAACTACAGCATCTTTGATGAACATAGATGCTAAAATTCTCAACAAGATCCTAGAAAACCCAGATTCAGCAATACATCTAAAAAATCATCTATCATGACCAAGTAGGCTTCATTCCTGGGATGCAAGGCTGGTCCAACATTTGTAAAACCATAAATGTAATTAAATACATAAACAGATGTCAAAAAAAACCACATGATCTATCATTAGATGCGGGAAAACTTTTGATAAAATCCAGCATCCCTTCTTGATAAAAACCCTTGAACATCTAGGCATAGGGGGAACATACCTAAAAAGAGTAAAAGCCAACTACGAGAAACCCACAGCCAGCATACTCCTAAATGGAAAAAAATTTGGGAACCCAAATTCCCCTGAAAACTGGAACTAGACAAGGATCCCACTCTCACCCCCCCTGTTCAACTAGTATTGGAAGTCGTGGCCAGAGCAATCAGGGAATGGAGGCAGTCAGAAATATTCAAATAGGAAAACGGAAATCAAGTCATCTCTCTATGCAGATGATATGATTCTTACCTTGAAAACCCAAGAGAATCTGTCAAAACCCCTTACAGATAAAAGGGCCCTTTTGGGAAAGTCTCAAATACAAAATAAATGTACAAAAGACAATCGCATTTCTTACACCATAATAAACAACAGAA
Organism: Cephalopachus bancanus; assembly: GCA_027257055.1. Lineage (NCBI taxonomy): Eukaryota > Metazoa > Chordata > Mammalia > Primates > Tarsiidae > Cephalopachus > Cephalopachus bancanus. The sequence goes on along the minus strand of JAPVLO010003707.1, from coordinate 1,707 downwards.
ACCCAAATTAAAAACCCAATTCCCCTTTACAATCGCCCCAAAGAAAATGAAATACCTTGGCATCTTCCTAACCAGAGACATGAAGACCTTTACAAGGAAAATTACAAAACACTGCTCAAAGAAATCAAAGCTGACGCAAACAAGTGGAAAAATATCTCATACTCAGGGTTCAGAAGAATCAACATTGCGAAGATGTCCATCTTACCTAAGGCAATCTACAAATTCAATGCAATACCCATCAAATTACCAGGAACATTCTTCTCAGACCTAAAAAAAACAACACAGGAATTCATATGGAAACATAAACGCCCCAAAAATAGCCAGAACAACCCTTTGCAATAAAAACAAAGCAGGTGGTATCACATTACCAGATTTCAAACTTTACTATAAAGCTACAATCATCAAAACAGCTTGGTATTGGTACAGGAACAGGCGTATAGATCAATGGAATAAAATTGAGATTCCAAAGTAAAATCTCAATTTCTCAACCAACTCATCTTCGAAAAAGGGCCCACCACCTCCCACTGGGGAGGAGAACTTATTCAGTAAATGGTGCTGGGAAAACTGGCTGCCACATGCAGAAGATTGAAACAGGACCCTTATCTTTCCCCATGCACAAAGGTTAACTCCAAATGATCAGCGCCCTAAATGAAAAACCTCAAACCATAAGAACCTTAAAAAAGGAAGGAATACCCTCATGGAAATCGGAACTGGCATCCAATGCCTGAAAAAAACCCGAAAACCCCCAGGTCATAAGAGAAAGATAGACAAGTGGGACCTTATTAAACTGACAAGCTTCTGCAAAGCCAAAGAAACCATTAAGAGAGCAGGGAGACAGCCTACAGACTGGGAAAATGTATTTGCCAAACCAGGTCTGACAAAGGCTTAACATCCTGGGTCTACAAGGAACTCAAACGTGCTGAAAGAAAAAACAAACAACCCCATTTTAAAATGGCAAAAGATATGAACAGACACTTCACAAAAGAAGACATCCGAGCAGCCAGCAAACACATGAAGAAATGCTCAACCTTACTAATCATCAGGGAGATGCAAATCAAAACCACACTGAGATACCACCTAACTCCAGTCAGAATGGCAATTACCAACAAATCAAAAAATAACAGCTGCTGGAGAGGGTGTGGTGAAAGGGAACACTTCTACACTGTTGGTGGGAGTGTAAACTAGTGTAACCTCTGTGGAAAGCAGTGTGGCGATTCCTAAAGCCCTAAAAATTGACCCTTTCCCTATGATCCCGCAATCCCCCCACTGGAAAATACCCTGAAGAACTCAAATCACTCTATAAAAAAAATACCTGCACATGTTTTTTATCGCAGCATTGTTCACAATAGCAAGAACCCGGAAGCAACCATTTGCCCATCAAAAGAGGACTGGATTAAAAAAATGTGGTACAAAAAAACGATGGTATACTACGCAGCCATAAAAAAAAACAAAATCATGAATTTCGCAGCAACTGGATGGAATAGAGTCTATAATACTGATGACCTCTCACAGAAACAAAGATCCGAGTATCACATGTTCTCACTCATATAATGGACCTTGAACATGCAATGTAACACTATAAGAAAATGACCGACGGTACTGGGAAACTATGGGGGGGGGGGGGATGGGATTAACAGTAGCAAATATCTGCCTGGGGATGGGAAAACACCTCTTATCAAAAGGGTGCCTGAATGAAACAATTGTATA
>JAPVLO010003706.1:0-20289 GCA_027257055.1 Cephalopachus bancanus | reverse complement strand
ATTGTCAAGAATCCTCATGAATTACTAGACAGCCCCCTTAGTTGTAAGAAATGGACAATTAAATGAGCATAGCCAAAAAATGCAAGCATTAGTGTTAATTAGCATTACAATATAAAGTAGGGACTCGGCATACATTACAAGACTCTGAGAGACTTCTCAACAGTTTTACAGGGACAGGTAGTTGATTATGATTTTAGGCAAGGCCTAAACCTTTAGGAACGGACTTACTTTCAACTAACCTGGCTTTTAGCATTTGAAAACCAGAACAGTCTATTCATTCCCTTAGTTGCCAGAGAAAGATTAGCTCCAAGGCTAGCATTAACTTACACTGAGTTAACAAAAGTCTAAGTAGCATTGAGAGACCCACGGGATTCAAAAAAACTCAAAAAAAAAAAAGAATTCTCAGTGTGTGAATGTTAAGCAATAAGCCCCTTCTGGACATTCCTTTGCTTAAATTGTGGTAACCTCTGTGGCGTCTCTCTCCTGGTAAGCTCAGTGTTGTTTCCTCCTGCCTGCTCTCTAAACCTTAGCTTATCTGGCATTCCATTCCGCCCGTTTGGCAGTTACTTGTCCGTCACAAGTAACTAAGCCTGAGCCCGTGCAAATCGAACTTAAATCAACCAATCAAAGTCTTTGTAACTGCATCATATAGTTTTTATCCAATCCTGTGTGCACAAGTTTGTAAAGCCACCCCACCCCTTCAGAATTATGTATAAAAGGTGTGTGTTAGCCCGGGCCGGGGCTCTCTCATCCCTGAAGTCACTGCGTCGGCTTCAAACGTGAGCCCAGACTTGAGCCTGAATAAAGACCCTTGTGTGTTTACATTGGAGCTGGCTCTTTGTGGTCTCTTGGATTTAAAATCTTGGGTTTAACATTTGGAGGTCCCACCGAGATCTGAGAGACCTCCTAGACCCGGCCTGGAGGGTCTCAATGCCGGCGGGTGAGTGTGTCTGCCTGTTGGTTAGATTGTCTGTCTGTCTGCTTGTTTGTTACTTGTTCGTTAGCACGCTTCTTGTAGGCTATCGATATCCAACCTGTAAGGCCGGAAAAAGGTGTGGGTGGATGCACCCTGGGCCGCTGGCCGGGGATCCTGGGAGATGTCCCAGGCCCCCCCCATCTGGAGGACAGGGCGGAAGCTGTCTGTCCTCACCTGTACCTGTAAGGGAGTCCAGAGTACTGAGAAGCGCGGACTCAGCCTGTGTTCAGTTTAGCTCCCGGACGCACTGGCAGGCCTGCCAGCGAGAGGGGATCATCTGGTGCGCCCGATTTTTCGGGTACGCACCAGGCCCCCATTTGGAGTATAGCGCTGTCCTCATATCTGAAGGTAGCCCATCACCAAGAGGCACGGACTTGCCTTCAGATCAGTTTCATCTGTCTCCACGGCCGTAGGAAAACGTATTTTTGTGTGGTGGCGTCTTTTAGTCTGCTGTGTTTGTGTGTGTGTTACTGTGGACGGAAAACATGGGACAAAGTCTGACTAAAAACCTCTAACTCTTGTGACTGATCATTTCTCAGGTGTAAAGAAAAGGGCTGATGATCTGAGTGAAATCGTTTCTAAAAAAAAAAAATGGCCATCCTTCAATGTAAGATGGCCACCAGAGGGGACTTTCTCACTAAATTTTGCTTTGCAGGTTAAGCATATTATCTTCCTGTTCTCCGTCATGGCCGCCTGGATGCCTTGCATCCTCGTATGGCAGGATGTAACTAATAACCTCTCCCCCTTGCGAGCAGGGTGGAGCGTGTGAGCCATCGTCTGCAGCTGCAGTCTGTGCACGGCGTACCCTACCCGCCGAGGTCCTGGGGGCCTGGGATGGATGCTGTGCACGGGAGCTGCCCTGCTCTCGGCAGAGAGAAAACTAAAAACAAAGAGGATTAATAAGCATGAGCAAATCAGTGGGAAAACTTTCAAAGTGAGTATAAAAGCCTACAAATTTTAAATACTGCTGCAAAAGAATTTCTGCTAATAACTGTAGTTCTATCATTTCATTTTAAAAGTATACCCTAGAATCCTCAGCCAAAATAAGTAATATAAGCAATATAAGATATATTTAGCCAATATATAAGTAATATAAGTAAAACATATATTATAAACAATAATAAATTGGAAGCATTCAAGGCAGATTCGGTAAACAAAATAAAAAAGATAGAGAAAGTTTTCACCTCCTTTGCCCTCTCTCACCCCCCACGCCCCCATATGTACTTGGAAAGCCATTTCAAGTTTCCACATGGCGTGGTGGGTCTCTTCTCAGAGGGGTGACTGGGACGGGGGGGGATGTTTGAAAATTCTTCTTTGTTGTTTTCTTATAATAAATTTCTCTCAAGTTATATCTAAACTGGGATCATGCAAATGAGTCCTGCTAGCTAACTACAAGAAAAGATGTAAATAAACAGGCTAGCTTTTTGAATGCCTTTTGTATTGCTTTGGATTTCTCTAAAGGTCCACGTTGGATCCTACCTAAGCCCTTTCACTGCATATAAACTTATTGCTTTGGTTAGAGCTCTTAGGTTAGGAAAAAAAAATGTAAAGAAAATTATTGGTGTAAGGTATGTTTTTTAGTAAAAAAAAAGAATAAAGAAAAGAAATAATTATATAAAAAATATTTTATAATACATTTTTGTTCTATAATATATGGCTGGTTAAACAAAGTATAGAACAAAAATAAAAGGTTTAAGCATGTCAAAAAAAACAAAACAGTATAAGTTTATCAAATATGGTAAATAAAAGTTAATGGAAAAGAAAGAGAGAGAAAAACTCCACAATGAACACCAGCCAGAAGAAAGGTAAACAAGCTCCAGCCACCCAAGAGAGGCCTGATAAGTATAAACCTGCTAAGGAATGGTATCAGCTGCTATGAATGTGGTCAATCTAAGCACCTAAAGCACAATTGTTCTTAATGGCCTCTCCCAAAGGGGGAGGGGACACACCTAGCTCGGCAATTGTGGCTGTTAACTGAAGGGGGAGGGGCATGGCCCAGCGCAGCACTCTGTATGCCATCCACCCAGAAAATCCTTGGGTCTATATAAATGTAACTGGGGTCCAAATTAATTTCTTAATTAATACTGAGGCTAAGTTTTTAGCCCTTGTGCTCATACTGAACTTCTTCCTCCTAAAACCTGCTCTCCAGTAGAATTAAAGGTGTTTCAAAATCTAAATGTTTCACCTAACAGTTACTAAAAGGTAAATACAAATTATAACTCTAAAAGGTTATCTATAAATAAATAAAAAGGAAAGCAAAAAGCAAAGAAAAAATATAAAAAGATTACTGGTATACAAACAAGGTTTTAGTTAAAAAAAAAATAGTAAAATGGTATAAGCACGCCATAAATGGTATAAAAAAATACATACAAAAAAATTCTATAAACAATCTAGGCATAATAAATTCCTTTCTGGATACAAGTCTCCAAACATTTTCAGATTTCTTTTTAAAATTATGTAGAATTTACTTAAGTGCCTAGTTCAAATTATAGTCTAAAACAATCTGTTAGGTTATTATGATAGTCCAAAAATACAAAAGCTGATCCATGTAATAAAGCCACAGAAATTAAAATTTATCATTTAAGTTATGCTAATAACTTCAGGCCTTGTAGCTTTTGTACAAAAGGTAATCAGCCACTGCCTACAATTGTCAAAATGTAGGCCTGATTTTATTCCTTCTATTAAGCTAAAGTTCAGTAACTTCATGCCCACATAATGGCCATGCAAAAATTCCAGCCAGTGTCTGCAAATAATGCCACTGCTGAAACAAATCTGGATGCCTCAAGTCAGACAGGGGCAGATTTTCAATCTCTGGCTAGGCAGGACTGCGCCCATTATCAGCTCTGAAGAAATTACAGAAGATGGACCTTCACCCCTCAGCACCCCAAATAATTATAGGATTAAAAAAATCTCTAAAGAATAAATAAGGCGGGGTAGCTAGCACAGGCTAGACATAAATAACTCTCCTATAAGCAGCTTTTTTTTTTTTTTTAAAGCATTCAAATGTTTCTACTGCTGGCTGAGTGGCAACCTATTCCACCCCTTGGCAACTCCAGGGAAAACTCCATCAGATGTAAAACTAGAGCATAAATTAACTAAACATAGGTATTTGATATTGCATGACTCAGGATCCAAGTCTCTGAAATGGAATTTATTAAACCTTTAAAATTGTTTAATGGTAGGCCTCTAAAAAAAAAAAAAAAGGGGTCAGAAACATAAATGCTCATAAGAAAATGTGTTGTCTATTTGGAATAAATTTTAATCACAGTTCATAAGCTTATTTCCCCAAGCGCTTCTTGGACCAGAAGAAACTCAAACATCCAAGGAGAATAAGTGCTGCTAAAAAAAAAAAAAAAAGAAAGAAGACCCTAAATGTGGTCCTGTTCCTATACTAGTCTAAAAAAAAATTTAAATGCCTAACTTCTCTATGAAGTCTCAAAGTGGGGGAGTAAACAAAAACCCCTGCTAGAGAAAAAGGCCCCAAAACAGGCCTTTAAATAAAGTAGACAGGCATCTTGACTTTTGTAATTCCTTATAGGTGGCCACCCCCTCTTGTTAGGGGCATACAGGGCAAACTTAAAAGAATTTGAAAGTCTTGCCCTAAAGCAACAAATGCAAGCCTTAAGTTCAGTCCTAAATGCCATCCATTGTCAAGACAAAATCCAATTACCCCCCCCACTGTCTTTGTTAGAAAACAGCGAAGTTTTTTTTTTTTCTTTTTTTCTTTTCAAAATCGCTAAACTGTCATTTTGGCTAAATAAGCAACTTTTACAACAACTACTGTAATTTTGTGCTGTAACATGCTTTAAAAAAAACTTTGATACTTAAACTCTTCAAGTTCTTGATTCAGTCTCTAGGGTGAAATAAGCAGCAAGCTCCAGGGACCACACCTATCCCACCCTCTTCTAAATTGCCTGAAGACCAGGTAAATTAATTTCACTAACAGCACAAACTTTAAAATCTCCTTCCAGGCACAAGAATTACTATCCAACATAGGATAAGTGAAAAATAACCTGGGCTTCACTCTTTAGTAAATCAACTGTTGTAAAAGTATGCCAGACCTATTATAAAAACAAAGAAAACTGTTTTCTCTTGCCAATGTTTACCTGTTTTGAATTCTCAATTTAAGCTATAACCTAACTACATGTCTCTAATGTTTTCAATCTTTCTTTCTTCAGACTTTGTGTCAAAGTGGCTCCTTATTAAAGTACAACTATAAATAATTTACAAGGAAATATTTCAACTTTTGTTAATGGATACATACAATTTATAGAACTTTCACTTTTCCAACATTGTTTTTTTTTGGGCGGGGACAGTAACTCTTTTCATCATCATTTGCTTAATAATTTTTGCCTATGCTCTCACTTGATGTTTTATTAAATCCAAATAGCATTTTCTTAGAGTCTTGCCCTTTCCTAAGTTCATGCCCAAAGTTTACTTCACCTATTCAGGTTCCTGACTGTAGGCATGTCCGGCCTCCCTGACAATGGTCGGCATATATGTCTAAATTTTTCCAGCAATTTTGCTCCCAATTTAACATTATTTTTCACTCCACGAAAATTAATTCACTCAGTCAAGCCATAGTTGAAAAAGCTCACCAAACCTTAAAAATCAAGTAATTAAATTACAAGATGGGGAGATTCAAGTATAGCTCTCCCCACCATATTTTAAATCATACCTTGTTTGTTGAAAACCATTTAAATTTGGGTTCATAGGCAATTCAGCTATGGCTAGACATTGGAACCCGGATAAAAGAATTAAACCTATGGTAATATGGAAGAATCTCCTTACAAGAAAATAGGAGGGCCCGCTTTATTTCGTGTTCAGGTACTGGGCTTCTTGCTTAATATCTACCTTTAAGTCTCTGAGTACAGAAAGCCCTTATCAGGACGGTTGGTGGCTGGAGATTAATGCCTGGAGAAACCAACCCTAGTCATGCGACTAGGGCTTCACCTGTCAGCATACCTGCTGCCCCTTCAGTGATATGGAAAAGGACTGGTCCCTCATTCCAGCAAGATACTGGCTTCCTGAAATGGAGAGACTGTGCTTATAACTCTAAGGTGGACTATCCTGTGCCCGGTAAAAGACTGTATATTAGTGACTGGGGTTTTTAATGGCTATACGCTTGCCACAGCTAGGTGTCATTCCAATGGATGGGTTCCTCCAGTACTGTCCAATCAAGTATGGCGTCCGGCAGATTACTCAGTCTCTCTCTATGGAGAGCTCTCGCAGCCCTTCAGCCAGTCACCCTGTCTAAATCCGTTGGACAAACTCAGTTATACCATATTAGAGCATACTTGCAATCCCCTTATATATTTTTTGTTTAGAATGAATATCAAACTGTTAAAATTATTTATTGTGCTAATGTTTATAAGGTATCTTGTACTGAATGTATTTTACTAATTGTTTAACCAGTGCCTTTTATAAGAAATTTGTCATTCTCAAGCAACTCCCCTATTTAATGGTTCCCATCTTTGTCATCCCATTAATATGCTGAAATGGTTTACAGACATTATATAAGGTTAATGCTGTGTTAGAAAGACAGAAAAATTTTTTTTAGCTACTTCAGTAACAGTTTCAGCTGTAGCTCTATCTAAGGAAGTTCATACAGCTACCTTTGCTAATCAGTTATCTAAGAATGTTTCTATTGCATTAGCTACTCAAAAAATTATAGGTCAAAAGTTAAAAAGTAAAGTTAATGCTTTAGAGAAGACAGTTTTAGCAGTTGAACAAGAGCTTGTGACTTTAAAAATAAAATTGGCTCTCCGATGTCACTCTGAGTTTAAGTGAATTTGCCTCACTCCTTTGGAGGTGAATAAGTCTGTCCATAATTGGGACAAGATAAAAAATCATATCCTTGGAATTTGGAATCATTCGGACTTGAGTATAGACCTTACTAAATTACATCAAGACATACAGGACATAACTGCTGCTAAAAAGCAGTTCTGGTCCTATAAATTTGCTTGCTCCATATTTAATAACTTCTCATTGTTTGTTAATCAAAAGTCATTAATGTCTATACTCATTAATGTGGGAATTTGCAGGACAGTAATTCTTGTCTTGCTGTGCCTACTTCCAGTTATTTCCAGAGTACTGAAAAAGAACATTTCTCAGCTCAACACCGAGTTTCATGGTTTTGTGCTAAAATAATAAATTTTAAAAAGGGGAGATGTTGGGAGCCGGCCATGGAGGCCCACTTAGGGATCAGGGAGGGCCATAGACCCCGAGACCGCTAGGATGTGTTCAGGAGCCATTGACCCGATTTTCCTCCTCCTTTTACCATGAAGCACAAGTAACCTAAAGAAACTCTGCTGATCTAAGCTGAAGGCTCTGTAACTATAACAGGCATGGCTCACTCTGAAAACCCATTGCTCTTGTTTCCCATAAAACTGTGGTTTTGGCTTACAAATTAAATACAATTCAAATTGAGGTCACATTCGAGAGCCTTTTATATGGTACAAGCTTCTTTATACAATTTAAAAGTATATTTGTAGAATTAGTATATACATTTAGAGAGCTGTTTCCAGCTTTAGATGGTATAGATGATTATCTAGGATTACCAGAAATGGCCAGCACGAACTTTGGACTGGGTCACATTCCTAAGGGCCCAGTGTCCACTTTGGGCTGGGCTGCATTCTTTTAAACCGGTTTTTTAGTTACAATTAGTGTAAGTTTTTTTTTTCTACTTATAATAGAAACTGAATTTATTTTATTCATAGAAAGTATTGTAGAATAGGTCATGCTATGTGAGGGAATTATGTTAGTTCAAGCATGATCAAACATTATATTTAAGGTTTAATAAGAATACAGTTAACTTTAAGAATTTCATTATCTCTATTTTCTACTATTGTACTTTTAAGAACGAGAGCAACAACTCAATTGGTTTGAAGCATGGTTTAACCGCTCCCCCTGGTTTACTACATTAATTTCTACCATAGTTGGCCCTTTAGTTGTTTAATTCTCCTACTTATTTCCGGGCCTTGCATCATCAACAAGCTTATACCCTTTGTTAAAAATTGAGTCAGCACTGTTCAACTCATGGTACTCAAGCAGCAGTACCAACCACTTGGTACCCACCTGTGTTGTCTCAGCTCTCCTATCCATTTTCAGAACGGCCTTAAAAAAATAAAAATAAAAAAAACCTATGTAGACCCATGATTGGGTCTTGTCTTTAGATTCCTCTGAGAGGAGGGAATGAGAGACCCAAGAGATTCAAAAAAACTAAAAAAAAAAAAAAAGAATTCTCAGTGTATGAATGTTAAGCAATAAGCCCCTTCCAGACATTCCTTTGCTTAAATTGTGGTAACCTCTGTGGTGTCTCTCTCCTGGTAAGCTCAGTGTTGTTTCCTCCTGCCTGCTCACTAAACCTAGCTTATCTGGCATTCCATTCCACCCGTTTGGCAGTTACTTGTCCATCACAAGTAACTAAGCCTGAGCCCACGCAAATCGAACTTAAATCAACCAATCAAAGTCTTTGCAACTGCGTCATATAGTTTTTATCCAATCCTGTGTGCACAAGTTTGTAAAGCCACCCCACCCCTTCAGAATTATGTATAAAAGGTGCGTGTTAGCCTGGGTCGGGGCTCTCTTGTCCTTGAAGTCGCTGAGTCGGCTTCAAACGTGAGCCCAGACTCGAGCCTGAATAAAGACCCTCGTGTGTTTGAATCGGAGCTGGCTCTTTGTGGTCTCTTGGATTTAAAATCTTGGGTTTAACAGCATATAAGAGACATTTCTCCATTTCTTTGCAGGTGGATTAGAATGAACCCTTTCAGAATTTACGAAGGAGAGCACAGGCTAAGGAAGGGGGTCTCCGAAAGAATTTAAGATAACCAGTAACACTTCTTATACGCAACAGGCAAATTTCCACCACCTCAACAACAAAAGGCTGAAATTTTAACAGCGCCAACAAGTTGGGAGAAAACACCACACAAATAAAGGGAGACATAAAATGACATTAAGAAATATGTGCCAATCAAGTTTTTACAAGACCACATGTCCCATCAAACAAAGCATAATAACTCAACCAGCTTTTCAGCAGATTTAAAGTGACAGACACACACAAATAAGAGAATGACGGGTATGAGAAACATCCGCTTTGTCTCCCTCCAGTCATACTCCTCATGAAGACATCTCAGACACCTCTTAGCAATTGGTAGGTTGGTACCCCCCCAACGCAGACTAACTATGTGGAGCCTTCCCACCGCCCATCTCATTCACACACAAACACACAGCACATTCATCAACTCGTCGTCCTAATCCTAGGAGTCTACGGGTTCATCTTCAGACAGTGTCTCCTTCCACTGCCTTTCAGCCCTTTCCTTCAGGCTGGAAGATTACTAGCGGGCTCCAGGAGGTGATCAAGCTCCCCTTCTGCCATCCATTGGCAGGGCTATGCAAAGGCCTTTACTCCTACCCTTTCCATCGGGTGGTCCTTCTGTCTTTTCCGTCAGGTGGTCGTCCTTGTGCCAGTTCCTCGCCTCTTGGGTTCCTGTTGTGCTTTCATGGTCGAGCCTCAGTGCGCTGGGAGGGGCTTCCCTCCTACGGATCAAAAGGTCCGATGCGCGCCAGGCGAGATTGCCCGTCCCGTTGCCCTGGAGGTCGTACCCCGATGACAAAGGAGGTGGAACACACCGTCTCCAGTCTCCATTTCCCGGCCAATGCACCAGAAATGTAGCAGGAAAAATAGAGAGATTGTGACACCGAGACTTACGGAAGTGGCACTTTATTACGCTGGCTAGCACAGCACAGTGGGCCCGAGAATTTCATGCATCCAAATCAAGCTCGAGCACCCCAGAACAGGAGACGTGGGGTTTTATACACTTGTTTAGGTAAGGGAGGGGGGTCGTGTTGAGTGATTACATATTTCCTTTGGAATCTTACAAGGTTGTACTTAGCAAAATCAGATTTTTCAAAGAACAAATGGTTTCCTGGAACTGCAGGATTGTAAACCGTCAACTTCAGAAGGGGGGCTTTAGATAAGACTCTTTTTCATTTCCATGAAATAGCCAGTCTCTGGGCCATTTGGCCTTTCTTAAACAAAACCTGCCTGACGCTGGGCGGGCCTTTAAAGTTGCAACTTGCCTTTCAAAGGAAAATACCTTTAACTGCTATCAACCTTTCCTTCTTGCCACTGGGCTAGTGGCAGCCCAGGTGAGGCCAACTGCTGATCCCGAATCAGCCACATGTGTTTCTGAGTTTATTCACTCAATCACACAAGAAATATATTTGAGCATATGCCACCTCCTGCCACACTACAGGTGTGCGCTACCACGCCTGGCTGATTTTTTGATTTATTGTAGGTCTCGCCAAGTTGCCCAGGTGGGTCTCGAACCCACAGGCTCAGGCAATCCACTCACCTCAGCCTCCCAAGGCGCGGGATTACAGGCTGAGCCACCGAGCTGGCTAACACTCTCTTAACAATGCATACATTGATAATTCTATTACAAGTGAGTGAATGGGTTATTTCTGCTATTATTCAAGATATGTTGAAGCATAATGAAAAATATTAAAATTTAAGAGCTTGTATGAAAATATTCTACACACCAGGTGTTTACAGTGATCACAGGCCTTTGCAGAAAAAAAATGTTCACAACTTTAATACGTAGGTAGGGCTCTCAAGCCTCCTTGATCTCTGCACTAGACCATTGATTTTCTTAAGGATACAACATAGCCCAGAGTCTTTAAGCAGACACATTTTCCCCTTAAAATCAAATAGAGAAATACACAAAGAATTATCTTTCAGCTGAAAGTTACAAAGCAAGTGGGTGCCTGGCAGCAGAGGGTTGGGAATGATCTTGGGGCTGCGAGTGGGATGCGGGAGAGCAGTGCGGAAGGGAACCCAGAATAGCAGAGTCAAGGTCCTGAGCCCTGAAACCGCAGACACACTCTGGGGGTGACCTGGTAGAGCATAGTCAAGAGCACCTGGCCTTTGACACAGGCCTGGAAGCATCGTCTGGGGATGGGAGACCGCCATGAACACCAGGATCCTGTGGTGTAGGAGGCATCTGGCATCCTCAGACTAGCCACCTAGGTCCCCGGCTGACCTGGGCCCCCAGAGCGCCACGCTGATAGGGCAGGCTGCTCCAGGATCGGGAAGAGTTCCAGGGGTCGTGTGGGGTGATGGGTCGGCGGCAAGGTCCAGGAGGCCTGCCTCACGAATGATTCTGCTTCCTGTCATCGCTCAGGCCTCTGCGGCAGTCAGCACAGCAAGCTCTTGAGGGAGCAGATAGCTGGGACTGCTGCAGGCCCCTAACAACAGGAAGTCGCCGAATTTGCTGGGAACTGGGAAGCTAACGGGGATTGGTTGCGGTTAGCGCTTGGATGGGAGATCGCTTGGGAATACAGCATTTCCCCAGCTTCTCCCAGGCTTTTGGTCTCCCACTCTGCCACTTCTTTTGGTGCCCTTGCCAAGCCCTCCGGACTTCCCCTACACACACCCTAGCCCACCCAGCCAGCTTCAGGACATCCAGGGGTGCGGTATCTCTGGAGCTCTGTGGCGCCCATGCTGGTGGAAGGCTCTGCGGCTTGCGGTGTACCGGTGGAGTAAAAATCGCCAGCGGCCATTTTCTTTCCCTCCAATGGGACTTAAGGCTCGCGATTAGGGGGCGTGGTCACAGGATTTCCAAGGCAGCCTGACAAGCCCAGAAGCAGTGCTGCCTTCCAAACCCGCATAGCTTCCCCACCTCTCTCCTTGGCAAGTTTGCTTCCCAGGAAGCTCTTGAAGAGCCAGCTCCACGATCAGCACTGGCACCGACTCCTAGGGCCACTCACAACCCTGACCATGCAGGATCTTTTGTGATCTAAGCAGATACCAGGGACGACCTGCCCAGTGAGTAATGGGATGGGAGACTGCCTCCAGGTGAGGCCAAGTGTTGTAGACTTCTGGCCTTCCCATCGTTTCATGATTTCTAGGCGTTGCCCTTCCCCAGGCCTCCCTGGCCTCCTTGTCGCCAGCCCTGACACCAAGCTTCCATTCCCACGTCCATGGTGGGCGGCTGGGGTGCGCCAGGGCATCATCAGCCCATAGCAGCACGTCCTCACTTCCTCCCAGCAGGCACCTCTGGGCTAGAGATTGAAGTAAGGCCTTTGGGACCCAATCCACAGTAGCAGGCCTGGCTTGCCTGCATCCTGGGCCTGCTCCTGCATGCCAGAAGACAGAGGAATTTCCTGAGAGTGCTGCAACCCTGTCTACCACGGGAACCCTCTTCTCAAATGTGCACAGTCAAGTCGCCTGCCATGCCAGTCGATTTCTCAGCGAAGGATATCCCCTCTCCTGGGTGGAGACCTGGCACAAAGGAAACAGTCCAGGGGCACCCGGACCCTCATCCTCTGAAGTTCCCGTGCCCCATGTCCAAGACACGTGAGCCACGTACCCAGGTCTCACGCCACCGGGACTCTTGAGGTCACTGTTCCTGGGAGATAGCCGAGGCCAGGGACAAGCTCGACACTCACAATTCCTGTAGGACAGAAGAAAATGGACCGAGGAGTGGAGATACACCCAAGCATGCCAACCGATCTGGGACTTTACACTGTTTACGTTGGGAAGACTTGGGTCCTGTCACCAGGTCAGCCCTGACAATTTCTGCTGCAGGATCCCATGAATCTTTCCTCCTACCCCGGGTGCTCAGAGTGGCCATGGTCCCCCAAACATCTGTCTCTCTCTGCTCCTGTCTCTGTCTATCTTTCTGCCTTTTCTTTTCTGCCTTTGCTGTGTCTCTTTTTCTGTTTGCTTCTGTGTATGTCTCAGTCTCTGTCACTTTCTTTCACTTCCCTTGCATCCCTCTTCTGCATATCTCTGTCTCCCTCTGAGTGTGTATCTTGCTGTCCATTTCCATGTGTGTTTGAGCTTGTGTGTGGCTGTGGGGTAGGTGTGTTGGCTGCCAGTAGAGAAGTGGGAGGGTATCTACCTTCTGGAGTCCACCTCTCCCACGGGATCAGAAAGTGTGCTCCCACGGCCACTCTTTTCATCTTTCTTGATGCCCCATGGCCAAGGTTCCCATGGCTGCTCTTTTCAAATTTCTTGATGCCTCATACCGAAGGAGGGGAAAGTGGTGAGGCAGAAAGATGGAAGAGTCTAGTAGTTCGGTGCCGGTGCCATCTCCCTAGGTGTCTGGGGCAAGTGGGTGCCTGTCAGGGGAAGTCAGAAATGGTCTTTGGGGCTGAGGGTGGGGTGTGGGAGAGCAGTGCAGATGGGAACCCAGAATCACAGTCGGGGTCCTGAGTCCTGGGACCTCAGGCACACCCTATGGTTACCTGGCAGAGCCAAATCCAGGACACTTGGCATTTGACTAAGCCCCCGAGAGCATTGATAGTCGTCTGGGAATGGGAGACTGCCTTGATCACCAGGACCCTGTGGTGTTGGAGGCATCTGGGATCCTCAGGGCAGCCACTAGGCCCCCAGCTGATCTGGGCTCCCCATAGTGCCCACGCTGATGGGGGAGGTTGCGTCCAGCTCAGGACAGTCGGATGGATCCCCGACTCAGGATGAGGTGGGGGGTGCGTGAGGTGGGGGTGAATGGCAATTTCCAGGATGCCTGCCTCACGAGTGGCTCTTCTTCTTGTCATATGGAGGCCCTGAGCTGCAGAGAGCCCTTCAAGTTCTTGAGAGAGGAGATCAAAGGTGCAGTCACCCAAACCCCTAATGACCCAAAGGTGCGCAATCTTCCAGGAAATAGGAAGCTGAGTGGACAGGTCTCGGTTAGTACTTGTAAGGAAGACTACCTGGGAATACTTCAGGGCTTCCCACCTTCATACCTGCTTTTGTCCTTCCACTCTGCTCTTCTTTTGTTGCTGACCTTGTCAAGGCCTCCTGGGACTCTCCTCTATCCACAACCCAGTCCATGCAGCCAGGTTTAGGATGTCCAGGAGTGCTGTCTCCCTCTGGCTCAGAGGCTCCCGCATAGATGGGAGGCTCTATGGAGCTCACAGGGTGTCCAGGGGACCGAAAATATCAGCGACCATTTTCTTTCCCACCAATGGGATTCAAGAGACGGTGGAGACCCAGCATAAGGGAAACTGTTCTGACATGCCTGGACCCTCATCCTCTGAAGTTCCTGTGCCCCAGGGTCCAAGACATGAGAGCCAAGGACCCATTCCCCAATTCAAGGAAGAGGTCAGGGGTTACCATGGCACCATGACATACTGAGAAGTGGTGTTGATTTATAAACAAATGTAGCTTCCTCACCTCCCTCCTTTCAACTTTGCCAGATCCCAGGAAGCACTTAAGGAGCCAGGACCATGATCAGCTCTGGCATCGACTCCCAGGCCTCAAACCACCCTGAACGCGCTGGATCTCTTGTCATCCAAGCAGCTTAGCAGGGACCTGTTGATCTGGTGAGTAAAGGGATGGGAAACTGCCACCAGGGAATGTTGCAAGTTGTAGGCTTCTGACCATCCCCTTGTTCTGTGATCTCTTAGCATCATCTTTCCTTAGGCCTCCCCGACTGCCTTTTTGCCCTTCCTGGCACCTAGTCACCCATCCTCAAGCCACCCATCCTCAAGTCCAGGGTGGGCAGCTCCGGGTACCCAGGGTATCACCGACCCACAGCAACATGCCAGCACTTCTTCCCTGCAGGCGCCCAGGACTGCAGGCCAAAGCAAGGACTTTGGACCCAACCAGCAGCAGCAGGCCTGGCTTGCCAGCATCCTTGGCCTGCTCCCACATGCCAGAAGACACCAGGATTCCCCAGAGCACCGTGACCCTGTCCGTCGCAGGACCATACCCCCCAACAAAGTGCATAACCAAGTCGCCTCTCGGCTACACAGGGGCTGGTTCCCCAGCGAAGAACATCCCCTCTTCAGGGTGGAGACCCGGCGCAAGAGAAACAGTTCTGGAGTACCTGGACCCTCATCCTCCAAAGATCCTGTGCCCCGGGGTTCAAGACATGAGAGCCAAGGACCCAGGCCTCATGCCCTGCAGTCATTCTAGGTCACCATTCATGGGAGACAGCCGAGGGCATTGACAAGCTCGAAGCTCGCTGCACCCTGAGGACAGAGGAAAATGGCACGAGGAGTGGACACGTGCTGGAGCACACACACCGAGATGGACTTCACGTTGGGAAGACTGCAGTCCTGTCACCAGGCCAGGTCAGCCCTGCCGTTTTCTGCGGCGGAGCCCATGCATCTTCCTTCCTACCTTGGCTTGCTGGGAGCGGCCATTGTCTCCCAAACATCTGTCTCTTTCTGCTCCTGTCTCTGTCTATTTTTATGCCTGGTTCTTTCTGTACCGTGTCTCCTTTTCTCTTTGTCTCAGTGTATGTCTGAGCCCGTCTGTCTCTTCCTCTCACCTTCACTGCATCCCTCTTCTGTGTATTTCTCTGTCTCTCTCTGTGTGTGCAACTTGCTCACCGTTTCTTTGAGTGTATGTGTGTGTCTTTTGAAGTGTGGGGGCTACGTGTTTGTTGTGTCAGCTGCAAGCAGAGAAGTGGGAGGGTGTCTGCCTTCTGAAGCGGTAGTGATCAGCTTTCCCATGGGATCAGAAAGAGTGCTCTGGTACCATCACCAGGTGGACCAAGGGCTCCCATGGCCACTCTTCATCTTTCTTGATACTCCACGTGGAAGGAGGGAGAGAGTTGTGAACCAGAAAGGCTTGGAAGAGCTCAGTAGCTTGATGCCAGTGCCATCTTCCCAGGTGACTGGGGCAAGTGGGTGCCTGGCGGGAGAGGATCGGAAATGGCCGTTGGAGCAGTGGGTGTGGAGTGTGAGAGGAGGGCAGATCAGAACTCAGAATCACAGAGTCTGGGTCCTAAGCTCTGGGACTTCAGCCACACCCTGCGGTAACTTGGCAGAGTGGAATCCAGGGAGCTTGGCACTTTACACAGGTCCAGGAGTGTCGTCTGTGGATCAAAAACTACCTTGAACGGTGGGACCCTGTGGTGTCGGAGGCATTTGGAGTTCCCAGGACAGGCACTTAGACCCCCAGCTGACCTGGTCTCCCCATAGTGCCCACGCTGACAGGGGAGACTGTGCCAGGCTCGGGGCCATGGTGAGAGGGATCACTGACTAGGGAAGAGGTGGGGATGGTGCGTGTGGGGTGGGCGGCAATGTCTAGGATGCGTGTCTCACTAGTGACTCTGATTCCTGTCATCCTGGGTGCCTGAGCTGCAGGGAGCCCAGCAGGTTCTTGAGGGTGCTGATTGCCAGCACCACCACTGCTTTGACTTGCAGCCCCAAAGCGCGCAACTCGCCAGGAACTGGGAAGCTAAGCAGGGTTGGCGTGGTTATCCTTGAATGGGAGGCTGCCTGGGAATGGTGCTTTTCTCCAGCTTTTCCTGTTATTGACTTCTCACTCTGCCACTTCTTTTGGCACCACTCTTGCCAAGGTCTCCCGGGACATCCCTCTACCCGCACCCCAGTCCACCCAATCTGGCTTCAGAACGCCCAGGGGCATGGTATCCTGTGGCTTGGAGACGCCCCAGCTGGCAGGAGGCTCAGCAGAGCTTGCAGGGTGCCCCAGGGAGCAGGAATCACCAGCGGCCATTTTCTATCCTGCCACAGGGATTGAAGGCTCCCGAATTGGGGGAGTGTCACCGGATTTCCGAGGCAGCCTGACAAACCCAGAAATGGGGTGCCTTCTGAGCCCGTAGCCCCCCACCTCCCACCTTGGCAACTTGGCCAGATCCCGGGAAGCTCTTGAGGAGCCAGATCCACAATCGACGCCCACCCTGGCTCCTAGGGCCACATACCTCCTTGAACAAGCCTATCTTTTGTCATCTAAGCATCCCTGATAACAGGGACTTGCTGACCTGATGAGTGATGACATGGGAGGCTGCTGCCAGGAAATGCTGCATGCTGTAGGCTTCTGGCATCCCCTAGTTCCATGACCTATTGGCCCTGTCTTTCCCCAGGCCTCCCCGACCTCCTCTTCACTCTCTCCGGCACCTAGCCACTTGTCCCCAAGTCCAGGGTGGGCAGCTTGGGTGCCCCAGGGTGTTGCCGGCGGCGGCAGCAGCAGCAGCATTTCAGCACTTCCTCCCTGCAGGCATCCCCAGACAGCAAGTCAAAGCAGGGCCTTTGGAACCCAACCTGCAGTGGCAGACCTGGCTTGCCAGCATCCTTGACCTGCTCCCCCATGTCAGAAGACACAGGAATTCCTCCAGAGCCCTGCGACCCTTTCCACTGTGGAACCCCCCCCAACAAAGTGCACAGCCAAGTCGCCTCTCTGCCATGCCGGGCTGATTCCTCAGTGAAGGACATCCCCTCTCCTTGGCGGAGACTCGGTTCAAGGAAAACAGTCCCAGTGCACCTGTACCCCATCCTCCATAGTTCTGGTACCCCGACTTCTGAGACACAGAGCCAAGTACCCAGGCCTCACAGCCTGCGGATACTCGCGAGGTCACCATTCCTAGGAGACAACTGAGGGCTCTGACAAGCTTGAAGCTTGCTGTATCTGTAGGATAGAGGAAAACTGAACAAAGAATGGACACACCCCCTAAAACACCAACTGAGATGGGACTTCACTTCGGGAAGACTTTGGTCCTGTCACCAGGTCTGCCCTGCCACTTTCTGCTGGTGGAGCCCAAGCATCTGACTTCCTATCCTAGTGTGCTGGGAGTAGCCATAGTCCTCCAAACATTTGTCTCTCTCTGCTCCTGTCTCTGTCTATCTTTCTGCCTGGTTCTTTTTGTGCTGTGTCTCTTTTTCTTTTTGTCTCTGTGTTTGTCTGAGCCTGTCTCTGTCACTTCCTTTCAATTTCTCTGTGTCTCTCTTCTGTGTATCTCTCTGTTTCCCTCCGTGTGTTTATTTTACTGTCCATTTCTGTGTGTATGAGTGTGTGTGTGTGTCTTTTGGTGTGTGGGTTGCTATGGTAGGTTGTTGGAGAAAAGAAGAATGGAGAATGGTTTGAGGAGAGTTTGATCATATAGGTGGCCAGGGAAGAGTATTGTGGACTATTTTGTTTTTTTATTTCATCCTGCTGACTTTAAGGAACCATTAAAGGATTTCATGCGATGGTACAGCATAGTTTAGAAAACAATGCACAAAGATGCATTGTAGTGGATAAAAAGTCTAAGGAAGGCATCAAGTGATAGTCTATAAAAGTGATAGATGCAAAAACCAAGGAAATAGTTCAGTAAACATTATGAAGGTTTGCTATTTAAGGAATAAAATAATAGTACTTGGAAACTATACTAGCATGTATATGCTCCATCAGTAGAAGCAATTGGTTTCATGGTCATCTGGCATTTTGTGACTGAACAGCACACCAACATCATAAAATAAAAAGACACTGGAATGTAGAAGTGCTCTTGTTCATACTAACAAACTACAACAGATTCAGAATGTAATAATATAATATGTCAAAATGAAAAGCAAATTATTTCATCATTCTCTCATAACAATATGGTAATGTTTTTATTAAAAGATATAATAAAAGTAAGACACTTAAAATCACTATGTGCCATTAATGATACTGATCGGTTATAACAAATCCATACAGCAACTATTATAAGTAGAAAATGACCAACAATATGACCTCAGGAGAAGTCAAAGAAATCAAAGATACAACTCTTAAAGAAGGTGAAATTTCTAATTAAGAAGAAAAAATGGCAATCTAGTGTTTAACTTGTATATTCTCATATTATTCTGACATTGTTTTCATGGTTTGTGTGGCAGATTCCATTATCCAAAAAGAATCAGGGAAATTTCTCTTGTCCCACATGCTTTTCCAGAATCATGCCATTCCCTTAAGAAGAAGTGAAACCTATTTCCCCTTCCTTTGATATAAATTGCACAGAGCTTATGACTGCCTTGATAAGGAGAATGTGATAGAAATTGTGCTGAAAGAATTTGATACTAGATCATAGTGGGTTGACTTCCACTTGACTCCTCTCCATCTTTGGATGATGTCCCTTCGACCTGGTCACAATGTTCTGAAGTCCAGTATACATGCCAAGGCTTTTTGTAAAAGTTTTGATTGATAGCACCAGCTAAGGTCTCTGCCAGCAGTCTGTATCAACTTCCAGACATTTAAGCGAGCAAGCCTTCAGATGTCTCATTTCCAGCCTTTGAGTCTCTCACCTGAGACACCGGACAACATTGAGCCGAGGCAAGCTATCACCATGGTGTTCTTACTGGATTTCTGGCAACCAGATTTGAGAGCATAACAAATGATTGCTTAAGCCACTGAATTTTACAGCTATGATAATTGGAATAACTAGCGATGTATATGCAATGTCCTGGGATCATAATGATGAATGTTTGTTATCAAAATCACATACTATTTTATGTAACTTCTCCAATATTGTGTCAAGAATCTTTTGAGAATTAGAACTTCATGTATAAAATTAATGTTGAAGCTATATGGAGAAATAGATACTTAAGTTATTGTTCATGTAGCAAAATCTAGAGAGACATGATTTAAATACCACTATGCTTAATAAAATGATTGACTTACTATATTCTTTGAACAACATATTTAGGCCTATATTAACACAATTAGTACTATGTGAGTAAAAGTATTTCACAGTCTTGTCTCACTATGTACAAATACAAATTGTCTTTGTTTTTTGTTTCTCAAGAACATGGCAATTTTGATGAATACTAACCATTTATTAAAAGCTACTCTTTTGTATTACTGATTACTTATTATGAAACACCAGAGGAAAGCAATTCCTTTGAAACAATTTTGTCAAGATCTAACACAAGAAAATTTATCTTAGATGAAATAAAACTCTTTGGGAGTATTGAAGTAAAAATTGCAGAACTGTAAGAGTCTTAAAATATGTCGGGTTAGTGCATTTTAATTATATATGTTACATTGTAAATCAATTAAGAAATGTATAAAAATATATTTTTATCCTGCATGATAATGCAGCTGAATTTCAAGTTCAATGACTATCAGTAAGATCATTATCATAATATAAAGGACTGCCTGCCATTTTTCAGGCATCTCCCCCTAGGTTAACAACAATGAAGTATTACTCCAGTGAAATGAAACAATGATCAGCTATACTGATAGTAGGGGGAACCACAGATTAGAAGTGAAAATGGTGCTCAGAGTACTGAGCTAGATATGCGTAGCAGGTGTTAGGCTTAAATAGCTGTAATTTTCTTTGACAAAAAGAAATGTTCTTCATCCAGTAAACTCAATCTATCTTGGTTAAGATTCACCTTCAGTAAGCTGTAGAAGAGAAGATAAAAGAGAAAAATGCTTGATGACAACCATAACAGAAGCACAGTCATTTCATGAGTACCTCCTAATTATTAAGTGATTCATCACTATCTCCTGCATCCACATGTTGAAAGATGTATAAAAATGATGACAGAGCAAATGTTCAGAGTACTGTAAGAAAAAGGGCAAACTTCAATTCTCTGTC
>JAPVLO010003705.1:0-20404 GCA_027257055.1 Cephalopachus bancanus | reverse complement strand
CTCATGTGCAGAAACTGTCCTTAGATGAAGGGGCTCTACATCAGTTGCTTGGTTCTTGCTCAGGTTCAGAGGCTTTCCCTCAGGTGCGGGGACTCTTTATAATGCGAGTATTCTCCCTCAGATTCAGGGATGCTCCCTCACATGGTGGGATTCTTTTTCATGTGCAGGGGTAGTTCTTTGGGACTAGGGCTCTTCCTCAGCTGCAGGAGTGTTCTTCAGGTGCTGGAATCTCTCTCTAGATCCGGCTACTTGGAAGACTGAGGTTTCCCGGCCCCCAGCAGGTCGATTCTGGGTGACTGTGACTGTGCCACTGCACTCTAGCATTCCAGCCTGGGCAACGGAATGAAACTCCAACTCAAAAAAAAAAAAGATGAACAAGATTCTCAAGGAGAGTCTAGTTGTGCTTCAAGCTCAAGACACCAAAACAGCCTATATGGAACAGTACTAGGGATGGGGATGCCCTGAAAGCAGAAATAAAGTGTGTACTAAACACAAATTGTGCCTGTTGTTAAAATTTTGCTGTGAACCCATTGGGGAATTAAAATGAAAAACAATTTGGAAAGTAAATTCTTAGGAAGAAAACAATGTGAGGTGAGCTCCTTCAGATAAAGGGAAATGGAGCAAAGGTTTTGGAACTGTTTAAGTTTGTGTTTTGTTAATGAACACCAATTATGTTTGTTTTCAGTTGGAGTCAGAATTATCTGTTGAAGAAGATGCCCCTTGAGAGGAAGTCTACCGTAAAACTGGTAAGATGAAAATGAATCTGTGGTTTGGAGCTCCACCAATGGTCTTTTGGAACACTGGTATCCTCTGTTTCCAAGAAAAATGACTAGTTTGAAATGAGTTCTTCTGCATGCTTAGAAAGAAAAGTCTTTAAAGTGAGGGTATCTTTAAACTATGCTTAAATGTGTACATGAGGAATATATTTTATGTGAAAAATGTTGTTCTTTTGTTATGTGTTATTTAGCTGCGAGTTATATAACTTATGTTCTAATAATTCAGAAGCTTTGTTTTAGGTACAAGTATCATTCTCAAGATTGCCAATTTCAAGTGTTAAATGACATGAGAATTTTTAGGGCTAGGTAAATGGAAAATTGGATCTCATCATTTTCTATTCCATATCTATATTCTATGTTAAAATGTGGCCTTCTGACCTGGCACTATCACTTTTTTATTTTTTTTTTGAGTTGAAGTCTCACTCTGTCACCCAGCTGTAATGCAGGGCAAACTCATGGCCACCCCAGTGCTGAACAGCTAGGCTTCAGCAATCCTTCCACCTCAGCCTTCCAAGTTGCTGGAACTACAGGCACGCACTACCCCACCCGACTACTTTTTTATTTGTTGTAGAGACACAGTCTTTCCAAGTTGCCTAGGCCGGTCTCAAACCCATGGGCTCAGACAGTCTGTCTACTTGCCTCAGTTTCCCTAAATGCTGGGATGACAGGCTAAGCCACCAAGCCTGACTGGCACTATCACTTTTAATGAGGGATGAGGAATTACATACCACTCTATTGATTCTCTTTGAAAAACAGTCATCTAGTCAGCTACTTGACAATATTGATTGATTACTTGCTATGTGCCAGACAGTGCTTAAGGCATGAGATATGTATCTTTGAACAAAAACTAAAATTTTCTAGGATCTTACAGGTTAGTGGTGAGTGAGGGATTGGTGTATACAGTTTGACACTTATCGTTTTAAACAATTATCATAATAAAGAACTGATTCCACAACATATTAGAAGATTCAAAGTACTAAGGGTCAAATAAGCCCTGGTAAAGGGAATTTGATTGAAGGAAGGCAGAAAGAAGCACACTAAGGCATTGCAATTTCAAATAATGTGGTGAGGGAGACCATCACTGAAAAGATAAGATCTGAGAAAAGACTTGAAGTAGTTGAGAAGAGCATGGCAGGCAGAGAATAGCAAGAGCAAAGGCCCTGACTCAGGAACTTGCTTTATTAAGGGACAGTAAGGGGCCTCATTCTGATGTAGTAGAGCATATGAGAGGAAGCATAGCAGTATATCATGCAGTGCAAGAGTCAGCAACTGGTGCAGCCTGTTTTTGTGAATAAAGTTGTATTGGAAGATACCCAGGCCCATTGTGTATCTATTTACTGTGACTGTTTTCATGCTGCAATCACAGAGTGGTGTAATTGAGACAGAGACAATCTAGCCCACGAAGACCGTTTGACTTTTTATAGAAAATGTTTCCTGCTGACCCCGATGCACAGCATGCCTTATAAGCCATTTTAAGGACACAGCTTTGGCTCTGAGGGAAATGAGAAGGCATGGAAGGTTTGAGCAAAGAGTGACAGGATCTGACTTATGTTTTGTAAAGGCTCATTATGGCTGCCACGTTGACAAATTCGAAAGAACTAAAGCGGGAGCAGAAAAACCTATTAGAGCTGCAGATCAAAATGTGAGCCAAGATTATCCCAGGACACCACTGCAGATTCAACTGGGTTAGCAAGATATTTTAAATTTGTGAAGCATTCATAGTAATACATAACAGCTGTCATGTGTGAGCATGTACCTAATAGGTAGTTCACAGTTTTATTATCATCAGTTCATGCTACATTCCTTGCTATGGTGCCATGTCTTTGTGAAGCAGATTTTGGGAATGGCTATAAAGAAAGAAGCAAGTTCCTTATGGAAATCAACATGGAACAGGAAATGAGGCAGGCATTGTGCACTTTGATTCCAAGGTTTGATCCATATACTGCCTAAGAGGCACATCTATGTCATCAGCAAGTATTGTCATTAAGAGTGAAGTTGAGAGACGCGGCAAGATGGCGATGGGGCAACCCGTAGTCTGAAGCCCTCTGCAAGGGACATCTGCAGTGGGTCTCTGACTCTCACCCCGTGGGGCTGGGGACCCCAGCATCGCAGCCTGCCCTTCAGACAGAGCTCGGCCGTTGCCACCGCTGGGATATCGCAACATTGGACAGTTACTGCATTGAGAACAGTCCCGCCGCCGCCATATCCCCTCCCCCCGTTTCTGCCATCGCCGCCGCTGCCGCCGCGGCCTCAATGACAGGTAGCACATCACAGCACCCGGGCCCAAGGAGATCCACACCAAACCCTTCAGGGAAGATCTGCAGGGATTGCTACCACCTCTCCCATGTCCGGGACTGTCTTGCCCAGCCGGTGTGGGGTTCCTTTTGCCTGCTCGGAGGCAGGCAGCCATCTTGTTCCTGTCCGGCCCCATCCCCTCTGGGGCGAGCAGCTGAGATAGCACCACCTGCTGGAGATTCAAGGTAACAACACCGAAACGGGAGAAACAAGCTTGATAAAGACATAGACCAAACTTCTGAACAAAGGTTATTCTGAACTGTCCTTCACAGCAGATCAGGGGAACTGACCCTAACTGCAAACTAATTTACCAGCTTGAAAAGAAAACTAGAAATCAGACCTGAAAGTACATTGGACTTAAACGAAATGTCTCAGAGTGTGCTTCATTGATTCTATCAGTTTAATGACTTAATTCTATTCCTACTGTATTGTTCCCTTTTTTCTTTTTTCCTTTTCCTTTTATTCTCTTTTCTTCTCTCTGTAAACCATATCTTTGTATAGAGGAACAGCACACTAACAAGGTGGTTGGTTAGCTTGTATGTTAGCATCTCTATATGTTTTATTTTTATTTTTTATTTTTTATATGAGAGTTGGTTCGTCTGTAGCTATGGTCTGTTGTTTTTATCTGTCTCAGTATATCTCTCTCTGTTTGTTTGCACACTCGTTTGTTTCCCCCCTTACTCCTCTATCTCTCCACTCCCCTCTTCACCCCACTATCTGCTCCATTCTCTCCCCTCTGCTAAATACATCTTATTTCAGGGAGTAAACCTACAGCCCCACTGCACAGACAGATTCCAGGGCAGTGGGAAGTGGGTTCCACATTATCCACACGCCTGTCAGCGAATGCCAGGACCTGCAGACAGATTTTGAATCACAGCTCTCCCCATAAGTACATCTCAAAACTGCAAAAAGGACCACCTCCAACATACAGTGCAACTTCATAATTGAACAAAGTAAGAGGGCATACATAAAGAACAGGAGATTGAACAAACAGAAGTAAAACCAATCCCTTTACCCCTGAATAACAGAATTAAAGAAGACGGTGACGTGGAGGGAAGGAAAAAGTAGAGAGGGGGGAAAAACTGCACAAATGAAGAAAAACCAAAAGAAGAATACAGGTCTTACACAGACCCCTGGGAAATCAGACACTGAGAAAACAGATTCTGGAACACAGACAATGAAGAGTCCCCAGAATGACTGGTTACATGCAACAAACCCAGACATCAAGACACTAATGGAGAGAATTTAAAAAATTGAGGAGAGACAAGAGGAAAATAGGAAGGAGCTGTTGTCAGAAATGACAGCAGTAAAGAATACTGTGATGGAAATGAACAACAGACTAATAAGCATGGAAAGCAGAATCAGCCAAGCAGAAGAAAGAATCTCAGAGCTCGAAGACAAAAATACAGAACTAACCCAGACTGTCAAAAGCATAGAAATGAAGCTCAAAAAGACAGAACAAAACCTGCAAGAGATGAATGATCACTTCAAGAGACCAAATCTAAGAGTAATTGGGCTTCCTGAGGCAGAAAGAGAAACAGAAGCCACATTGAAACAAACATTTCATGAAATCATTCAAGAAAACTTCCCTCAACTCATTAAGGATGAAAAAATTCAAACACAAGAGATTCAGAGTACCCCTGCAAGACAACAAATGAGAAGACCAATTCCCAGACACATAATAATTCGCCTAAACAAAGTAGTTATGAAAGGAAAAATCCTAAAGGCAGCAAGAGAAAAAGGCCAGACTACCTACCAGGGAAAACCAATTAGAATAGCAGCAGATTTATCCACAGAAACCCTTCAGGCTAGGAGAGCCTGGAGCCCTATCTTCAAAGTTCTAAAAGAGAAACAATTTCAACCAAGAATAACCTACCCAGCCAAACTAAGCTTCATTAGTGAGGGAGAATTGAAATCTTTTCCAGACATCCAATCCCTAAGAACCTACGCTGCCACCAGACCACCTCTACAAGACACACTTAAGAAAGTACTGAACACAGAAGAAAAAGAAAAAAGAACAACAGCATTCTTCACAAGAGTACAGCCAAAAGATTAAAAACACACATGAACCAACTCCAAAACCCGAAGAAAGACAACAAATAAACAGGAACAACTCTGTAAGAACCTTATGACAGGGATCAACTCTTGCATTTCAATTATTAGCCTAAATGTGAACGGACTAAATGCACCACTGAAAAGGCATAGAATGGCAAAATGGATAAAATATCATCAGGCAACAATCTATTGCCTTCAAGAGACTCACCTCACTAGAAAGGACACCCACATACTCAAAGTAAGAGGATGGGAAACAAACATTCAGGCAAACGGAATACAAAAGAAAGGAGGAGTAGCGATCTTAATTTCAGACAAAATACCCTTCAAGGTATTAAAAAATCAAAAAAGATACTGAAGGCCACTACATAATGATAAAAGGCTCAATCCATCAACAAAAAATATCTATCCTAAACATATATGCACCCAACATAGGTGTGCCAACTTTCATAAAGCAACTTCTTGGAAAACTAAGGAAAGATATTGACTCTAACACTCTCATAACTGGGGACTTTAATACCCCACTCACAACCCTAGACAGATCATCAGGAAAAAAATCAGCAAGGAGATCCGGAACCTCAATATGACGTTGGACCAAATGGACTTAATTGATACCTACAGAACACTCCATCCAAAGACCACAGAATACACATTCTACTCATCACCACATGGAACATATTCTAAGATCGACCACATACTCGGCCATAAATCAAGCATAAGCAAATTTAAAAGGACCGAAATTCTACCAAACACCTTCTCGGACCACAGTGGAATAAAAATAAACATTGACACCAACAAAGTCCCCCCAAAACAGACAAAGACATGGACACTAGACAGCATGATGCTAAACAACTCCTGGGTCAACGACGAAATCAAAACAGGGATCGAAAGATACCTGGAAAGAAATGAAAATGAAGAAACATCTTACCAAAATCTCTGGGATGCCCTGAAAGCTGTAGTAAGAGGGGAATTTATATCCCTACAAGCACACATGAAGAAAATGGAAGGAACAGAAATTCACAGCCTAACAAGCCACCTAAAGAAGCTGGAAAAGCAAGACCACAAAAGCCCTAATTTCAGCAGAAGAATCCAGATCACTAAAATAAAAGCCCAGATCCAGGACATAGAAGACAAAAAGATAATACAAAAAATCAATGAAACAAAAAGCTTGTTCTTCGAAAGGGTAAACAAGATTGATGGTCCCCTAGCTAGACTGACCAAGAAAAAACGAGAAAAAAACCACATAAGCACAATCAGAAACACAAAAGATGAAGTCACATCTGACCCTGAAGAAATACAAAAGATCATTAGAGACTACTACGTACACTTGTATGGAAACAAACTTGAAAACCATAAGGAAATGGAGGACTTTCTGACATCACACAACCTACCTAGGTTGGAACAAGAAGATATTGAGACCCTAAATAGACCAATAATAATCAAGGAAATTGACTACGTAATAAGAAAACTTCCTACAAAAAAAAGCCCTGGTCCAGATGGCTTTCCAGCAAAATTCTACAAGACATTCAAGGAGGAGCTGATATCAATACTACTGAAGGTATTCCAGGCGATTGAACAAGATGGAACTCTCCCCAAATCATTTTACGAAGCCAACATCACATTGATACCCAAACCAGGTAAAGATCCAACAAAGAAAGAGAACTACAGGCCAATATCTTTGATGAACATAGATGCTAAAATTCTCAACAAGATCCTAGCAAACCGGATTCAGCAATACATCTCAAAAATCATCGACCGTGACCAAGTAGGCTTCATTTCGGGGATGCAAGGCTGGTTCAACATTCGTAAAACCATAAATGTAATTAAATACATCAACAGATGTCAAAACAAAAACCACATGATCATATCATTAGATGCAGAAAAAGCTTTTGATAAAATCCAGCACCCCTTCTTGATAAAAACCCTTGAGCATCTAGGTATACGGGGAACATACCTCAAAATAGTAAAAGCCATCTACGAGAAACCCACAGCCAGCATACTCCTAAATGGACAAAAATTGGAACCAATTCCCCTGAAAACTGGAACTAGACAAGGATGCCCACTCTCTCCCCTCCTGTTCAACATAGTATTGGAAGGCGTGGCTAGAGCAATCAGAGAAGAGGAGGCAATCAGAGGTATTCAAATAGGAAAAGAGGAAGTCAAGTTATCTCTCTATGCAGACGATATGATTGTGTACCTTGAAAACCCAAGAGAATCTGTCAAAGGCCTCCTTACATTGATAAAGACCTTTGGCAAAGTCTCAGGATACAAAATAAATGTATAAAAGACAATCGCATTTCTCTATATCATTAATAAACAAACAGAAACCCAAATAAAAAACACAATTCCCTTCACAATAGCCACAAAAAAATGAAATACCTTGACATCTTCCTAACCAGAGACATGAAAGACCTTTACAATGAAAATTACAAAACACTGCTCAAAGAAATCAAAGCTGACACGAACAAGTGGAAAAATATCCCATGCTCATGGATTGGAAGAATCAACATTGTGAAGATGTCCATCTTACCTAAGGCAATCTACAAATTCAATGCAATACCCATTAAACTACCAACAACATTCTTCTCAGACCTAGAAACAACAACACAGGAATTCATATGGAAACACAAACATCCAAGAATAGCCAGAACAATCCTCAGCAAAAAAAAAAACAAAGCAGGTGGTATCACACTACCAGACTTCAAACTTTTCTATAAAGCTACAATCATCAAAACAGCTTGGTGTTGGTACAGGAACAGGCATATAGATCAATGGAACAGAATTGAGAGTCCAGAAGCAAACCTCAATTTTTCAATCAACTCATCTTCGACAGAGCCCCCACCACCTACCAATGGGGAGAGGAGAACCTATTCAGTAAATGGTGCTGGGAAAACTGGCTGACCACATGCAGAAGATTGAAACAGGACCCCTATCTATCCCCATGCACAAAGGTTAACTCCAAATGGATCAGAGACCTAAATGTAAAACCTCAAACCATAAGAACCTTAGAAAAGGAAGGAAATACTCCCATGGAAATAGGAACTGGCATCCAATTCCTGTACAAAACCCGAAACCCACAGGACTTAAGAGAGAAGATAGACAAATGGGACCTTATTAAACTGACAAGCTTCTGCAAAGCCAAAGAAACCATCAAGAGATCAGGGAGACAGCCCACAGACTGGGAAAAAGTATTTTCCAACTCTAGGTCTGACAAAGGCTTAACATCCTGGATCTACAAGGAACTGAAACATACTGAAAAGAAGAAAACAAACATCCCCATTATAAAATGGGCAAAAGATATGAACAGACTTCACAAAATGAAGACATCCGAGCAGCCAACAAACACATGAAGAAATGCTCAACCTCACTAATCATCAGGGAGATGCAAATCAAAACCACACTGAGATACCACCTAACTCAAGTCAGAATGGCAATTATTAACAACTCAAAAAATAACAGCTGCTGGAGAGGGTGTGGTGAAAAGGGAACACTTCTACACTGTTGGTGGGAGTGTAAACTAGTGCAACCTCTGTGGAAAGCAGTGTGGCGATTCCTAAATGCTCTAAATATCAACCTCCCATATGACCCTGCAATCCCCCTACTGGGAATATACCCTGAAGAACACAAATCACTCTATAAAAATGATACCTGCACACGTATGTTTATCGCAGCGTTGTTCACAATAGCAAGAACCTGGAAACAACCATGCTGCCCATCAAAAGAAGAGTGGATTTTAAAAATGTGGTACATATACACGATGGAATACTACGCAGCCATAAAAAAGAACAAAATCGTGAATTTTGCAGCAACCTGGATGGAACTAGAGTCTATAATACTGAGTGACCTCTCACAGAAACAAAGATCCGAGTGTCACATGTTCTCACTCATATAATGGACCTTGAACATTCAATGTAATCCTATAAGAAAATGACTGACGGTACTGGGAAACTATGGGGGGGGGATGGGATTAACAGTAGCAAATATCTGTCTGGGGCTGGGAAAACACCTCTTACCAACAGGGTGCCTGAATGAAACGTAATTGTACACCTAACCCTTAGCTGTACCCCACAAAACCATAACAAAAAATACTGATTAATTAAAAAAAAGAGTGAAGTTGAATTTTTGTTAGCTTGTATGTATTATTTTTCAAATGACTACTTAGTTGTTAGAACGCTGCCTTACTTTCCAGTTGCTATTCTATGAAATCACCACAATCTTGATGCTTAAAGCAAACAAAAATGTATTGTCACAGTCTGGAGCCCAGATCAGAATCAAGAGGGCAAAATAAAGCCATTGAGAGGGCTATACCCCCTTTCGAGGCACTTGGGGCATTTTGGTCCTGCCTTTTTCAGTTTCTGGTGACTTTCAGCATTCTTTGGCTTGTGACTGCATCCCTTAAATCTTTGCCTCTGTTGTCACTTTTCCTTTCACTCCTTTTGTTTGTATTAAATTTCCATCTGTCTTCATTTTATTGGGACACATATGGTTGCAGTTAGGGCTCACCCTAATAGTACAAAATAATCTCCTCATCTCAAGATCTTTAATCACATCCAAAGACCCATTTTCTGAATATGGTATTGTTTACCAGTTCCAGAGGTTAGGACCTCTTCTCTTTTGGTGAGCATCATTTAGTCTACTGCAAGCACAAATATGTGATAAATTACTGGCCCTTACCTATTTCATGAATGGGACTATTAAGTATTTATTTTGACCTCCTGGGAGATGAAGAGGGCTTAATGAGTCTAGCAAGTTTGGAAATCTCTGTGTTGCTAGGACATTTCAATAATCCAGGCAGGAAATGATGAGGGATTGAACTAACATGAAAATGGGGGAATATGGTTAGAAGTAGACAATTTCTAGAAGCAATTTGAAGGTAGGGCAAATGGAATTTGCTGATGTTTTGGACATGCACTTGAGTGGAAGAGACTAGAGTCAAATGACTTCAAAGTTTTCTGTCCTGAGCTACGGGCAATATGACATCGCCATGAACTGAGATGAAGAAAACTGCAGGGACCAGTTTTTTTGTGTGTTACAGGGAAAGGAGGTCAGACTGGGGATTGTTTTGATCATGTTTAGAAAAGCAGATACAAAGAGCAGGAAAAGAGGGAAGGAAAAAATACACCTTCTTGACCAGCGCCTGCCTCTGGATTTTTCATCTGCCCAGCAGAGTTCTTCAACTTCTGATAGTGGCCAAATACCTCCCAATGCACAAGCCGTCTAGGCTATTTTCACTTTCACTCAAGACATGGATGGAGTAAGAACAGACATACTGTCCCATGGTAGACAGTGGGACTCCAAGAGACATGTGTGACTAAGAGCCTTAACGAGTTTGGGGCAAAAGGAGCTCTGCTTCAGGAAATTGAAAGCAGCAGGGCCTCTCCATTTAAAATAATTACATCAAAGATTGAGGTGGGCTTGAGAAAGATGAAGGCACAGCAGTGAAGTTTCTGAATCTCTTGAAATCCTTTCACAGAAATAGCTCAAACAAAACCAGAACCTGCATAGCATTTACCCCCAAACTAGAGGACAAAGTTCTTCCTCTGAACATCAACACAGAGGGTGGGGTAAACTAACAGGCACCAGACCTGCCAGGTATGTCTGTCAGCACAAGTGGGAGTGGCAAACAGGAGGTCTTTATGTGCCAGCCAGTGTTCACTGGAAAGTAAAGTGAGCCAGTTTGAGAACAGCAGCTGAAATGGTGAGGGGTGTGCCCAGTCCCAAAGTGAGTATTACAGGGGCCAGTAGTAGAATCTGAAGGACTGAAGCAGCCCAAGCCCCTCTACGCTCTTTAACCTGAGAAGCCAGAGTTCCTTTCTGGGATGCAGCTTATCACCAAGGAGAAACTGTCAGGAGGAACAACAATCACAAAGAATAAAAGTCCCGAAAGGGAGCAAAATCAGGAAATCTTGAAAACAAGCCACCATGTTTTTGATACTTTGTTAAACAGGCTGGACAAGGCAGCTAATGCAAGGCAGCTAATGCCAGGAATCCCGGCACTTTGGGAGAGGACAGCTTGAACCCAGGAGTTTGAAACGAACCTGGACAACACAGCGAGACCTCATCACACACAGACACACACACACACACACACAAAAACACACACAAATGCCTGGTGTGGTGATGCATACCTGTAGTCTCGGGTACTAAGGAGACTGAGGCAGGAGGATTGATTCGGTGCATGAGTTTGAGGCTTTGGATAGCCCTTATTGTGACGTTGCTCTCCAGCCTTGGCAACCATGTGAAACCCCGGTTCAAAAACAGTAAATAAAGAAATAAAAAATCAACAGATAAAGAAAAGAAAAATGAATGGACATAATGGGTAATGTCTTAAAAACAAGTAAAACATTTTAAAAATCAAAAGGAGATAAAAAGTATTCTAGAGAAATGGTGACTATAAAAGGCAAAGCACCAGACTAATTATTAATCCAGTAATGCAAATGCATATGGGTATTTAGTATACCATAACAAAGATATCTCAAATCAGTAGGACAGTTTATTCAATCACTCATGATACAATAAAGTTGGGGTAGAAATAAGTAATTTCCCCAGACTAATTTTCAAAGTGGCAAAAGTAGGTGTCACTAAGGGAGAGGGAGGAAGATGTATTTGAAACACTGGGTAATGGATGAGTTTCCCCCTTTTGTATCTTTCTAATGTTCTATAGTGAATCTGTTATTTCTGAGGTCTAAATGCCTGAGTTCAAATCCTAGCTCTCCTACTTTCTAGCTCTAAATCTACAGCAAATTCTTAATATACTCTACTTCTTATCTAAAATGGGATGAATTTAGCCAGCTGATAACTGGCAGGGAATAAAATCTCCATCAATGTAACTTAGTAGGGGAAACAACCTAAATGTCCAGCAACTGATGAATGGATAGGCAAATGGGGTGTAGTAATAAAATAGAATACTATACAGTAAGGAAAAGGAATGAAATACTGACACTCACTGGAGCATAGATACACCTTTAAGCTGTTATCCTCAGGAAAAAAACAGATATCAAAGGTCATATTTGATTACATTTATTTGAAAGAAAGGGAAATCCACAGGAACTGGTGGCTGCTTGGAACCAGTGGGAGGATGGAAGAGAGAATGATTGCTGATAGGTACGGGGTATTCTTTTGGGGATGAAAAATGTAATCGATCTGATAGTTGTACCTCTCATGAATGTACCAGATACCACTGAATTGTATAATTTTGTTATGCAAATTAAATGTCAAAAAAATTTTTTAAGTAATCACTGATCTTCTGTGTTGGTGATGCACTGCCTCATCATCTTTTTCACCTCCTTGATTCCTTTCCTGCCCTCCCACCATTGCACCCAACCCTTTCTACCTTACACTATGACTCAAGGCCACCCGAGTTCACATCAGGTCTCTTGGGCTCCGGCATCCTGTGGCTCTGGGGGGTGACACAATATGCACATACGATCACCTCTCTCATCCCATGGAAAGGTACACTCCAAACCAAGTTTTCTCCTGTGCTTCAGTTGATGGTAAGAAGGTTCCACGAGCTGGTTTCATGGAGGGAGACACAGTGGGGGCCCCTCAACTTAATATTCAGGCCCTTCCAGAAGTTCGATCTTATGTGACAGTAACTTCCAGATGCTGTGCTCGGAAAGCCAGGTGGGTCGCTACAGGCACTTAAAAACACACAGGACTTTGGGCATTCTCTAAAGCTTCACTTTGGGGCCTTGCCCCTTCACATGTGGTGTGACCCCAGTCCATTGCTGAGCCTCACCAGTAGAATGTCACAGTGATACTGGCTTTGTGTGTTGGACATGTAACCCTAAATAGTACTTCTTGCTGGTCTTGTCATCATGGTTGAGTAAATGGTGATTTATATCCCAGCCCCAGTTCTGAGTAGGCTTCAACCTGTGGTGGTTTAACTATTGAGTCCCCAGGTTATCAACTGCCCTAGAATTACTGGGGACACTTACTACCACCTTGGTACATTCCCCTATGTTTGGTATTCATCTTTTCTGGCTATAATATATGGTTAACGTAGGCCAAACCTATTGAAGATGTGTCCTAAACCTCATTTTCTATATGTGTCCCTGGTAGTCCATGATGTGAGGTCATCCTCCATGAGATTTTTTACATTTCTTATGGTCAACCCACACTCAGGTTCTGCCATCTCCAACTTGGTCCAAATGGTTTCCTTTCAGTGCTAACCTCAGACTCTGTGTCAAACTTCTCCCATTATCTCCATTCCTGATTCTTTTCATAAGCCTGTAACATCTCTCTCCTTTTGGCCATTCTAGCCCTGGACCAGGTTATATCTTGCTTTTTTTGCCTCAATTCTTGTCTCCTTTCCCCTATTTTCCAAATCAACTTTCAATTTTTTCTTTCATTCTTTCTCTCTTTCTTACTTTTTTTTGAGTTGGAGTGTCACTTGTTGTGCAGACTAGAATGAAGTGGCACACTCACAGTCACCACAGTCTCAACCTGCTGGGCACAGGCAATACTTCTGTCTCAGCCTTCCAAGTAGCTGGAACTACAGGTCCATGCCACTATGCCAAATTAATTTTTTTTAATTTCTGTAGAGAGGAGATCTCACCTAGCTTCCCAGGTGCATTTTGAACCCCTAAATTCAAACAGTCCTCTCACCTCTGTCTCCAGAATGTTGGAATTACAGGCATGAGTACCACCTTTGATCACCACACTTACCAAAGAAAAACCACAGATAACAGAATTTCAAAATTCAGGAAAATCTTTATTAGGTTGAAGATTGAAGATTGTAAATTGAACAGTTCTTTTACATTCTATTTTAGTTTCATTAACTTTTAAAATATACTTAAATTGAGAAATTGTATCTATATATGTAGAAAACTAGATAGTATCAAAAATGATACCAACAATCTTCACAACGTCTACATTCTTTAGCCATAGTATTGAGAAATTTCCATCTTGTTTTCCCTCTGAACAAAAAACTGCACTTTCCCCCAAGAGGTATATGTGGTGGCCTTTTTACGTTCTTGTTGAGCCTGCCTCTTCATGGCCTCATGTTCTGGCCATTGCTCTTCTGTGATGGCTTGATATTCCTCCATGGCCTTGGTTGGCAGCTGAAGTCTTCAGGTAGAAATGGTTTTGAGGCCTCAGTGGTGGCTGGAACTTGTACTCAGCAGGGAAAACAGGCTTCTTGTAGAGAGAAGTGCAAGGTGGTATTTTGTAGGGGCCAGGTCTAAGTGGAGCAGACTAAGGGATAGGAGGTTGATCTGAAGCTGTCGAGCTGAGTTGGGTTTCATTGGTTGAAATTGGCTGAGTTGGTCTGGCAGGACCCGTTGAGGTTGTGCGGGTAGGAGGTGGTTGGGATGGACTGTCTGCAGTAGGCTGAGCTGAATTAGTCTTAAGGGCCTGGCAGAGTAAGGCACAGCAGGCCTGTGGCCAGGGACTGCAGCAATCGAGGAGCAGGTGGAGCTTGAGGTTTGTCCAGAGCTGGAAAGGGCAGAGGGACCAATTTGACCTTCCCAGGTGGTGGAAGCTCATCCTGGGATGGAGATGGCCACTGATTGTCAGCATTGCTGTTTGGTTTTGGGACTTTGCCTTGCATTTGCTCAGTGTGGGGTGTCCAGTATGTGTGGGGTGTCCAGTTGTGGCTTGAGAACCGTTCTTTTACATTTGATTTTAGTTTCATTAACTTTTAAAATATACTTAAATTGAGAAATTGTATCTATATATATGTAGAAAACTAGGTTGTACCTTTGTGTGGGGTGTCCAGTTGTGGCTTGAATGCAGTGTGGGGTGTCCAGTTGTGGCTTGAGAGCAAGGCATGGCTTGGGGTCTTTGCTGTAGCTTGAGTATCCTCTGGTCCAGGCAGAAGAGACCCCACTTTGCTTCCTAGTCATCTTTCTCAGTGGACAGAAAACCTGCACAGACTTCGGCATATGCATGCCTTGGCCAGTTTGAGGCTTTTTAAAGTTCTCTGGGCTAAACACATGTAGATTATTTTTCCGCATTATCTTGGGAGTATTTGGCTCTTTTGCCTTGATGGTGTTTCCCAATGGCTTACACTCTTGGGACCCCTTGGTGTTGCTTTCTCTGGTTCTTTTGGTCTTTTTGTGTCCATGGTCTTTCGTTTTGCTAATTCTGCTGTATGCAGCTTTCTGAAGTGTGCTGTCAGAAGTGTGCTGTCAGGCCTGTCACCGGCTGTAACAGTAGAAATAGTCACACTTCCTCTAACTGACCAAGTTTTTGACTGGATTTTGGCCTCTGGAACTCCTTTGATGGGTTCGGAAAGTTTGCATTTGTTCTTCCTGACTTCATCAGAGGGACCCTTTATGGTACTTTCCTACACTTGATTCACTTTGATGGCTCTGGTATTTTCGGCTTTGATTCCTGTGGAACCTTTGGGCCAGTCAAGGTCTTTGAAGGAATTGAAGAGCGATGGAAGGAGAATAACCTCTGACAGTGTGCTCATGTCTGCAAAACTGCTGCTAGACTCAATTCCACATTCAAGGGTTCCTTGATCCTCAAGACTTTGGATGTTTTCTGGTAGACTGGAACTTTCCCAACAAGGTTGTTCCTCAGGGCCAAGAGGATCAGTGCTGGACAGAAGATGGTGAATATCAGGAATTTGTAAAGGGAGTGGTGGAGAGTCTTCATTTTTTATCAGGGCCTGGTAAACACCCAGAGGCTTCGAAAGCTTGGTTTTGATCTCACTCAAATTCCTATCATATGAATGTTCCTGACTTTTGGGCAGGTCAAGATCTTTTAAGGAATCGAAGAGCAATGGAAGATGGTTATCCTCTGCCAGCATGCTGATGTATGCAAAACTGCTGCTAGACTCAGTTTCACATTCAGGTGTGCTGGAACCTCAAGACTTAGGCTGTTTTCTCCTAGATTGGAATCTATCCTAGTAGATTCCTGGATAGGAGCTTTCACACAACTGTCCCCAAGCTCAGGTGATGAACTAATTTCAATTATTTCAATATCTTTGCTATGACAGGACTTGGGGAATTCTGTCTTTTGTAGTGGACTAATTTTCTGGCTTGAAGTTTGCAAATCAAGGGAAGACTCAATCTCCTTGGATGTTTCCATTGCTAGAAAGGAATGAAGAAACAAGTCATTCCCTGGTAAGTGAGATTTACTCTCTACACACCCATGCAGCACTCAGGGACCGACCTTCCAATGTTGGTCCAATGTTGGTCCAATGTGACTAACTCTCTTTAAGGACCACGTCAAGAACCTGTAATAGGAGACAGGTGGTAGCTGTTCTAGTTTTAACTAGTAATTTATTGGTGTTCGCTAATTTTCTTTGTATTTCACAGTGTTGTTATAAGTCAAACTGATAGTGAAAATAATCTTGAAAGTGAACTGTTTTGTAAAAGACTAGCATTTTCATATAGTGTTTTTTCAGTTCTTTCCACGCTCCTGAGAGAATAAGAAGACTTTGGATTGTGAACCAGGACAGAGAGTTGAGTTCTTTCTCATGAAATCATTATGTCAGGACAGCTTCTAATCCTGCTTGCTTTGGAATGTATTTCTGAACACATGGTCTTAAATCCTGTTGTCAGTTAAGAAACAATGAAATGTCACTATCATCAGAAGAATCCTGAAGTGCTTTCCAAAGACTGTAAAGCAATACCTTAGGGAAGAATGTTAATGAGAGTGTGGTGGTACAGGGGAACTGATCAGCTAGGGCTAGCACAAAGCATGGTATTCTCTGGTGTACCTTTGTGGTTCTCTTATGGGTAGCATAGGTGGCCATTATAATATCCTCCTTCCCACTTATTCAGGTATTCTCATATTGAGTCTAAAAATAGAGAACACAGAGCAGCAGTAGTGGTTGAAATCTGGAATTAAATTTTACCTATCTCTGCATTCACCACTTGTCAGATTCAGGTTTACCCACCTTCGGTGTGCTGAGCTTATTCTTCTCCCTTTTTACTCTTTGTACTCACCTTCAAAATGTCTTTCTGTGATGTGCAGAGCAGGCACGGCATAGTAGTTTCCAGAGTTGGAGGCTGATGTTAAGATATTTGTGGTCTGATTCTCCTTTAGCACCATCACCATTTGTGGTTGAGCAGCAGAGGTGCTGTATCCTGGGTATGACACAGAGCCATAGGATTGTAGGGAAGCGATAAGTGCTCCAGGCACTAGAGGACCCCCTGTGCCTTGAATGTTGTAAGGAATCTGCCCTTTCCTGATAGGGGAGTGACAGGCTAGGTCCCTGATATGGATTTGGGATGGTGTCCCTTGAACAAGGCTGGCAGACATGGGTGGATACGGAGGGTCCATAGCATTGACATAGTAAGTTGTATCATACTGGGCTGACATAGACATGGAAGGACCAGCTGTGCCCTGGTCAATGACAGTCACAGTGAAGTCACTGAGTGAGGATGAATTATTTTTGGTTCTTCTTGTGATATCCCATTCATAACTACCTGAATAAGAGGCAACTGAAATGGAGATCTGACTCTAGGCGGCAATCCTAGACAGCATAGTTGTGCTGGAATGTTGGTAAAGGTAGGCACCACCCATGAGTGGCTGGAAAGAGGTGCCAGAGACACATAGCAATAGCCATGCTGAACTGGCAGCTGGAGCAGGCACTCTGGAGAAGTTGCAGACACTTCCTGTTAGGGAAACTGCATTGCTCACCACAGGACAAAAAAGGTGTATCAAATTTGCAGTTGCAAGGGAAGCTGGATTTTGGAAATTATCTGTAGGAAACAAGAAGATAATGCAAAAACGTATGAGAATGCTAACTTTGTCCTATATCTTGGAACAGCATTATCTTAGGAGTGTTGTAATCAATAAACCTATTACACCAATATTCACTGAGATACTCAATTCCAAACAGTGTATGGTGGCTGTAAGTGCTGGAGCAGTTTCCTCTTTCTCTGAGGAACTGATTTTGCAGTTAATGTGTACACAAGGCCAGTGTATCCAAGACCCATGTGGTCTTGTTGATACATTATTCCTAGATACAATCAACCTTCCCTGTCTTATCATTCCCCTGAGCCTTCACTAGTACTCGCTTGTAACTATTTCCTAGCATTGAAGACTTTAGAACCAGGAGGTTTTCAGAGAAATTATTTTAACATTTTCCTTTTACATATGAGAAAACTCAGGTTCAGAAAGGTCAAATTGACCTGTTCAAGTTTAATGTGAGTATCATTATCAGCTTCAAAACCTGACTCTTTTGCCAGGAATCTGCTCTGAGCAAAGACATGAAACTGGGAGAAATAGATTTTTCAATATTGGCATTTGTTTGGTTTGTTAGACAATAGTAGCAGCTGTTACCATCGTCATCTTTAGAATTCACAGGTAACTCAGGCTAGTTAGTCTGATGGATTCTTATTTACCAAAATGAAGACTGGGTTCTCATTCTAGGTCAGTATAACCGCCTGAGAGTTGGATCTCAAGAAAAACTTTTTGAAATAAAAAATAACTCTTTATAAACTGTCTTTTGAGTAACATATTTATGAGGTGGTTCTTATAATAATAGTTGTCATTCATAGGTGATTAAAAGTGATATTTCATAAGATGTATATAAGGTAATACAGAAACTTCTAGACAGAAAAAAGAGAAGAATTAGGAAAAAAGTATGTAATATCACAGAACAATACAGAATATGTGGATATTAATGAAACTCAAGGTATGTAGCAAGCATCAAAGTATAGTAAATTACTAAAAAATGTAGTTCTGTTATTTGTATAGGCAGTATGATAAACTTAACTACTATCTATTTTAATGAATGTATGAACCAAGGAACAGCACACCAACAGAAGGTGATTTGGAATGAATTTCTAAAGTACAAATAGACAGCAAGATGTGTGAGTAAAAAGCATGTAGCAAGCAGCAATATATAGTCATTATGAATGTACAGAAAGCCATAATATATGTAGACAAATGTTTCAATTAAAACTGGCACCTTGTGCGGCAGACGGAAAAAAGGGCAGAAAGTAGAGGGCAAGACTGTAGGTGTAAAGGAGGTCCACTCTCCTTTAATCTCTGAATTTTACCCAGCATTGACAGATATTAATCATAGCAAGAATGGATATTTATTATAACATAGCCTGATAAGCAGAAAAGAATATTTAAAAGCCATCATGAAATTTTCTTATATTTATCATCAAAACCTAGATATAATCATCTCTAATATTCAGGAAAATGTCATTCCCATAGTTTAAAAAAATATTATTGCTGGAATTTATTAAACAACCCAAATAATTCCAGAATACAAGTGGATACAAGTGGAATTAGAGATGTGACTTTTTATTCTTAGGTAGGTATTCCTTTTTATTCTCAGTCTAAAAACAGTTATTGGTTAATTGGTATGTACTCTCTTTTATGAATACAATTATTGTTAAGATGAAAATCAACCTTTACTTTAAAGTTACTTTCCAAAAAAAAGAATTTGTTCTTCTGATGAGAATTAATATTTAATCTAAAAGTTTTAATAATTGATAATAGGGGAAAACTTTATATAGTTTAAAAATCGGAGGAAATCAAATATTTCAAATTTATTTTCCATAGCCTTCTACATAACCATCTTTATTAATTTGTGGCTTAGAGAAGCCATCATTTACAAAACATATTTCTATAGATTTATATTTAAAATGATCCAGTGTCATCCTCACTTTGGTGGGGCAAATTCTAAAGTTGGGACAATACAGAAATGATTAGCATGGACCCTGGGCAAGGGTGATATGCAAATACATGAAGTTTTCCATATTTTTAAAAAATTATAACTGGGCAACCCCCCTGGGTCCCTTCCAACTGTGGGAACTTTTCTCTCCTTTCCATAAATCCTGCTTTAAAATAATAACAATAATAATAATAATAATGTCAACTGTCTTCTGTGTTCAGAGAGACAATAGGAAAGCGCCAAACAGTTGAACATAACATTTTTGATAGGTTGCATCTCCTAATGTTAATCTATTCTGACCTTAGTTTCCTTCCTAGTCCATTAATCTAAGCATCTGCAAAAACCCGTGTCCTTTTTCTTCCTCTGATTAGGTTTCCACACATTCTATCCCAAATTACTTTTTTTTCTTCAAAAACATCTCTGTCTCATTCTAATATTCTTCCTTCCCTCATTTTGTATTTCTCCCCTATGCCAGGTCCTGTTGGTCGGTGCTTAATGAAACAGTCCCAAATTTCCTTAACCAGGAATATAGACCACCTTATAATCCAATGCTCTCTAGCCCATTATTTTCTTTTTTTACCTGTTTAAATGGAAAGTGCCAAAACATGGAAGTATGACTTTTGAACATGACTAAGTTTAAAATACTAAAGTTGAAATATTAATTGAAGGAGAATATAACTGATGAAACCTC
>JAPVLO010003704.1:0-20632 GCA_027257055.1 Cephalopachus bancanus | reverse complement strand
AACCTGGATGACCGAGTGAGACCCGACTCAAAAAAAAAAAAAGAGGAAGACGTGTTCTCAAGCTTCATTTAGCTCGTAGTGTAAGGAGGAGAAATACATTCTTTGGGGAAGATATCTATTCTTTACCAAATAATTGTGATTCTCATGGGAAAGGATACTTCAAGCAAAGGAGAATCAGGAAATGTTTCACAGATGAAGTAACGTTAAACTGCGAGCTGAACAACTAGTGGGAATATGTCCAATGCGGATATACAAATCCCAGGCAAGGAAGTGTGAGGGTGCTCAAAGGAACGGGAGTGCCACGGAGATCTGTAAAACTAGGGCGCAGGATGCCCAGGGCACTGTGGAAGACAAGGCCCTGGAGGTAGGAAGGAACTGGATGTGGGTGGCCTGATAGGCTTCTTATGACAAAAGTCTGACTCAAGCCTGGAAGGGGGAGGGAACTACTGTAGTGAAACATGGTGAGATTCACAAGTTAGATGGGGGTGGAGGGTGTGAGGTTAGAGATAGGGACTTCTGTTAGGAAGATAGCTATGTTGATGGTTTAAGAAAGAAGTGGTAAACTAAGGCATGGTGGGGAGGATAGAATGATAAGCCAGGATGTGAGAGAAATGAAGACAGTAAATGCAACATTTCTGCTTCTGGTTAGCAGCCAAATCCTTCTGGATTGTAACTAAAAATCAGTGGTTGGCAATCTTCTCCAGGCCGAATGAAAGTAACATGGATATACCTCCCATAGTTCAACCTCCCCTCGGGCGCTTAGGCTTCCTTTTTTAAAAAATTTCTTTTTGAGTTGGGGTCTTACTCTACACTTTGTGGCTCAGGCTGGAGTACAGCGGCAAGACCATGGCCCACCATTGCCTTGACCACCTGGGCTCAGAGCTATCCTTCCGCCTCAGCCTCCCAAGTAGCTGGGACTGTAGGCCTGCACCACCAAGCCAGGCTATTTTTTTTTTTAACTTTTATTTATTTATTTATTTATTTATTTTTGAGTTGGAGTCTCACTCTGTCGCTCAGACTGAAGTGCAGTGGCCACTCCCGGCCACCGCAGCCTCCACCTGCTGGGCTCCGCCTCAGCCTTCCGAGTAGCTGGAATTACAGGCATGCGCTATCATGCCCAGCTGATTTTTTGATTTATTGTAGAGATGAGGTCTCGCCAAGTTGCCCAGGCGGGTCTCGAACCCACGGGCTCAGGCAATCCCCTCACCTCAGCCTCCCAAAGTGCGGGATTACAGGCTGAGCCACCGAGCCCAGCTTATTTTTTTATTTTTTATTTTTATTTTTTTGAGTTGGCGTCTCACTCGGTCGCCCACACTGGAGTGCAGTGGCCGCTCCTGGCCACCGCAGCCTCAACCTGCTGGGCTCCGGCGATCCTTCCACCTCAGCCTTCCAAGTAGCCGGAACTACAGGCGTGCGCTACCACGCCCAGCTGATTTTTTGATTTGTTGTAGAGATGAGGTCTCCCTGCCCAGGCGGGTCTCGAACCCGCGGGCTCAGGCAATCCACTCACCTCAGCCTCCCAAAGGCGCGGGATTACAGGCTGAGCCAGCGAGCTCGGCTTTTATTTTTGTAGAGATGAGGTCTCACTATGTTGCCAAGGCTGGTCTTGAACTACTGGGCTCAAGCAGTCTTCCTGTTTCGGCTTCCCAAAGTGCTGGGATTATAGGCGTGAGCTACTGTGCCCAGCCTCTTTTTTTTTTTTTTTTTTTTTGAGTTGGAGTCTCACTCCATCACCCAGGTTGGAGTGCAGTGGCATACACACTCACGGCCACCCCAGCATTGATCTGCTGGGCTCTGGCAATCCTTCTGTCTCAGCCTTTCAAGTAGCTGGAACTACAGGTGCGCGCTACCATGCCCGGCTAATTTTTGATTTATTGTAGAGATGAGGTCTCACCAAGTTGCCTGGGCTGGTCTCAATTTGCGGGCTCAGGTAATCCACTTGCCTTGGACTCCCAAGTGCTGGGATTACAGGCTGAGCCACCGAGTCCAACCTTTCATTTAACTCTTTAGGCTGTCTTTCTGAATATGCAAGCTGAGCATGCTAGAGACTTTTAGTACTCACCGACATCCATGTTATTCTCTTTCCCTGTTGCGTAAAGTTGGGTCACATTTTCAGTTTCTGCTATGGTTAGATGCACCCATGAGACTTAGTGCCAGCAGAAGGAATAAGAAGGGAAGTAATGTACATTAACACTTCTAAAACCATATGTGATGAAGAACAAGTATTTCCTTTTTTTTTTGAGTTGGAGTCTCGCTCTGTCGCCCAGACTGGAGTGCAGTGGCATGCTCCCGGCCACCGCAGCCTCGACCTGCTGGGTTCTGGCGATCCTTTGCCTCAGCTTTCCAAGTAGCG
The DNA here is from genome assembly GCA_027257055.1 of Cephalopachus bancanus. Taxonomy (NCBI): domain Eukaryota; kingdom Metazoa; phylum Chordata; class Mammalia; order Primates; family Tarsiidae; genus Cephalopachus; species Cephalopachus bancanus. The sequence continues at coordinate 18,279 of JAPVLO010003704.1, read as the reverse complement.
CGCACTACCACGCCGGGCTAATTTTTTTTAAATTTATTGTAGAGATGAGGTCTCACCAAGTTGCCCAGGTGGGTCTCGAACCCGCGGGTTGAGACAATCCACTCACCTTAGCCTCCCAAAGGCATGGGATTACAGGCTGAGCCACCGAGCCTGGCAAGAACAAGTATTTTCTTTCTAATCCATTGTGAACCAAAATTTTTGTAAAATACACTATAAAATGAGCTATTGGAAATATGAAATTTAAAAAAAATTTTTAAATTAAGCCCAAATTGCTTTTTCAAGCTTTCTAAGTAGTCAAGTTTCTGATGTTCAGACCTTGGAAGAAGAAAAATCAAGGTAGCAGGACCCTGTCCCACTGACCATACAACTCTGTTGACCAAGAAGACCTCCTGACAGTCATCTTTTATCCAGTACCAGGATACTTAGCAAGGTTGAGGTTAAACCATCCTTACCTTCAAGTTTGTTCTCTCCAACATTAGCAGGTCCAACTCATGCTAAAACGATTTGAAAGACCATTAATGCCACCTGTATAAAACCGCATTTGAGCTCGGTGGCTCAGCCTGTAATCCCGCGCATTGGGAGGCTGAGGTGAGTGAATTGCCTGAGCCCGTGGGTTTGAGACCCGCCTGGGCAACTTGGCGAGACCTCATCTCTACAATAAATCAAAAAAATTAGCCAGGCGTGGTAGCGCATGCCAGTTCCAGCTACTCAGAAGTCTGAGGCAGATGGATCACTGGAGCCCAGCAGGTGGAGGCTGCGGTGGCCAGGAGTGGCCACTGTACTCCAATCTGGGCGACAGAGTGAGACTCCAACTCAAAAAAAAAAAGAATTTTGTTCAGCCCAAAGCAGGCCTAAATCAAGTGCTTTTATTTATTTATTTATTTATTTATTTATTTATTTATTTATTTATTTGACAGGATCTCATTTTGTCATCCAGACTGGAGTGCTGTGACACAATCACAACTACTCACTTCAGACACAAACTCCGGGGTTCAAGCAATTCTCCCATCTTAGCCTTATGAGTAGCTGGGACTGTAGGTGCTCACCATCATGTCTGGCTAGTTTTTTTCATTTTCTTGTAGAAATGAGGTTTCACTATATTGTCCAGGCTATTCTCAAACTCCTTGCCTCAAACAATCCTCCTTCCTCAGCTTCCCAAAGTGTTGGGATTATAGGTATGAGTTACTGTGCCCAGCCACAACTGCTTTTAAATAATTTTTTGAGGGGGGGAGTTGGAGTCTCGCTCTTTTGTCCAGACTAGAGTGCAGTGATACACACTCAGTCACTCCAGCATCACCCTGCTGGGCTCCGGCGATCCTTTAGCCTCAGCCTTCCGAGTAACCAGAACTACAGGCACGTGCTACCACGCCCAACTATTTTTTTTTTAATTGTAAAGACAAGGTCCTGCCAAGTTGCCCGGGCTGGTCTTGAACCCATGGGCTCAGGCAATCCACTGGTCTCGGCCTTCCAAAGTGCTGGGATTATAGGCTGAGCCACCAAGCCCGGCCTAAATAAAAAATTTTTTTTTTTTTTTGAGTTGGAGTCTCACTCTGTCGCCCAGACTGGAGTGCAGTGGCCGCTCCCGGCCACCGCAGCCTCGACCTGCTGGGCTCTGGCGATCCTTCCGCCTCAGCCTTCCGAGTAGCCGGAATTACAGGCATGCGCTACCATGCCCGGCTGATTTTTTGATTTATTGTAGAGATGAGGTCTCGCTGCCCAGGTGGGTCTCGAACCCGCGGGCTCAGGCAATCCACTCACCTCAGCCTCCCAAAGGCGTGAAAAATAAAATTTTTAATGATGCTATATGATACAGGAAAAAAATGCTTAAAATCCTGTAATTTAGGACAGAGAAAAGCATATTTTGAGATTTAACTGTGTCTGGTGTTGTGATAGGTAAAAAAGGGAACATGATCTGAGTCATGATGGTATGCATGTTGATCTACGGCGACCTGCTCTGGAAGACAAGTGACGGGGGCTTTCTCCAATCACAACTTTTCACCAGAATGAGCTATGCCTCATCTTCCCCGTTCCCCACCACTCTCCCTTGCCCTACACAGCATTTCTATTTGGCTGTTCTTGAGTTGTACCCATTTTCAACCTGGTAAATGCAGATAAAATGCTTTGCTTTGTTATTTAAATTGAGGAGGGAATTATGGAATTCCCCCAATTTGTGGACAATTGCTCAGAAGTATAGAAAAAACAATTTCTGCCGGGCTTGGTGGCTCAGCCTGTGATCCCGCACCTTGGGAGGCTGAGGTGAGTGGAATGCCTGTGCCCGCGGGTTCGAGACCCACCTGGGCAACTTGGTGAGACTTCATCTCTACAATGAATCAAAAATTAGCCGGGCATGGTAGCACAGGCCTGTAGTTCCAGCTCCTTAGAAGGCTGAGGCAGAAGGATCGCTGGAGCCCAGTGGGTCGAGGCTGCAGTGGTTGGAAGCGGCCACTGCACTCCAGTCTGGGCGACAGAGTGAGACTCTAACTCAAAAAAAAAAAAAAAAAAAAAGGTAGCCGGGCACGGTGTCTCACACCTGTGATCCCAGCACTTTGGGAGACTGAGGCGAGAGAATTAAGTCAAAAAATTAGCCGGGTTTGGTGGCGCCATCCTGTAGTTCCAACTACTTGGAAGGCTGAGGCGGAAGGATGATCTGAACTCAGCAAGTGGAGGCTGCGGTGGCCGTGAGCGTGCCGCTGCACTCCAGTCTGGGCGCCAGAGTGAGACTCCAACTCAAAAAAAAAAAAAAGAAAGAAAGAAAAAACAATTTTTTTTTTTTTTTTTGAGTTGGAGTCGCACTCTGTCGCCGAGACTGGAGTGCAGTGGCCGCTTCCGGCCACCGCAGCCTCGATCTGCTGCGCTCCGGCGATCCTTCCGCCTCAGCCTTCTAATAGCTGGAACTACAGGCGCGCGCTACCACACCCAGCTAGTTTTTGCTTTATTGTAGAGATGAGGTCTCGCCAAGTTGCCCAGGCAGGTCTCGAACCCGCGGGCTCAGGCAATCCACTCACCTCAGCCTCCCAAAGGCGCGTGATTACAGGCTGAGCCACCGAGCCCGGCTGAAAAAACAATTTTTGCCAGGCTCGGTGGCTCAGCCTGTAGTCCTGCGCCTTGGGAGGCTGAGGTGAGTGGATTGCCTGAGCCCGCGGGTTCGAGACCCGCCGGGCAACTTGGTGAGACCTCATCTCTACAATAAATCAAAAAATCAGCCGGGCGTGGTAGCACATGCCTGTAATTCCGGCTACTTGGAAGGCTGAGGCGGAAGGATCGCTGAAGCCCAGCAGGTCGAGGCTGCATTGGCCGGGAGCGGCCACTGCACTCCAGTCTGGGCGACCGAGTGAGACTACAACTCAAAAAAAAAAAAAAAGAAAGAAAAAACAATTTTTGCCTGGCTTGGTGGCTCAGCATTTAGTCCCGCGCCTTGAGAGGCTGAGGTGAGTGGATTGCCTGAACCCGCGGGTTCGAGACCCGCCTGGGCAACTTGACAAGAGCTCATCTCTACAATAAATCAAAATGAGCCGGGTGTGGTAGCGCGCGCCTGTAGTTCCAGCTACTTGGAAGGCTGGGGCGGAAGGATCGCAGGAGCAGTCTGGGCGACAGAGTGAGACTCCAACTCAAAAAAAAAAAAAAAAAAAAAAAAAAAAAAAAAAAAAAAATTTATAGTTAGTGCTTTTTTCTCTGTAGCATTACTCCTTTGGAATTAAGTAACCTTTTACCTAAATTTAAATTTGTTTTGTTTGGCAAAGTCTGGAAGCACCCCAGAACAATAATATTTCTTACTCAGAAAGAGCCTCCCAAGCCCCCTTCCATCCCAAACCTAACTGCGTCTGCCTGTGGGATCCCCAGTTTCCAGGGCTCTGTAACTTTTCTCCACATAAAAGCTTTTCCACGGCTGGTGTGACACTCAGGGACACCAGCAGGGGAGGTTCTACAGGAAGAACTGAGCCTTCAATGATCTCATTTTGTAGAATCAAGATTGGTCTCATCTTGGAGTCACTAAACACATGTCTAGAACAGGGTTATCCACTGTCACAAATCTCCACCCATTTCCCAGCGTCTAGGGTGTTAATTTTTTTTTTTTTTTTTTTTAATTGGAGTCTCGCTCTGTAGCCCAGACTGGAGTGCAGTGGCCGATCCCGGCCACCGCAGCCTCAACCTGCTGGGCTCCGGCGATCCTTCCGCCTCAGGTTTCCAAGTAGCCGGAATTACAGGCATGCGCTACCACGCCCGGCTGATTTTTTTGATTTATTGTAGAGATGAGGTCTCGCTGCCCAGGCGGGTCTCGAACCCGCGGGCTCAGGCAATCCACTCACCTCAGCCTCCCAAAGGCGCGGGATTACAGGCTGAGCCACCGAGCCTGGCTCTGGGTGTTAATTTTTTAATTTATTGTAGAGATGAGGTCTCACCAAGTTGACCAGGCTGGTCTTTTTTTTTTCTTTTATTTTTTTGAGTTGGAGTCTCACTCTGTCGCCCAGGCTGGAGGGCAGTGGCACGCTCACAGCCACCGCAGCCTTGACCTACTGGGCTCAGGTAGGTCTACTTCTGCTCAGCCTTCCAAGTAGCTGGAACTACAGGAACACGCCACCATAACCTGCTAATTTTTTAATTTTATCATAGAGACAAGGTCTCACCAAGATGCACAGGCCTGGACTCAGGCAATCCTCTCCCTTTGACCTCCCAAAGTGCTGGGATTACAAACTTGAGCCACTGCGCCCGGCAGCTGGTCTTGAATCTCTGGGCTCAAGCAATGCTGTCACCTTAGCCTCCCAAAGTGCTGGGATTACAAGCATGAGCCACCGCACCTGGCTGGTGAGTTTTTGTTGTTGTTGTTGTTGTTTTGAGTTGGAGTCTCATTCTGTCACCCAGACTGGAGTACAGTGGCCGCTCCTGGCCACCGCAGCCTCGACCCGCTGGGCTCCGGCGATCCTTCCACCTCAGCCTTCCAAGTAGCTGGAACTACAGGCGTACGCTACCACACCCGGCTGATTTTTTGATTTATTGTAGAGATGAGGTCTCACCAAGTTGCCCAGGTGGGTCTCGAACCCGCGGGCTCAGGCAATCCACTCACCTCAGCCTTCTTTTTTTAAATGTAAACAAATTTTTACATTATTTATTTATTGATTTATTTATTGATTGATTGATTTTTTTTTTTTTTGAGTTGGAATCTCACTCGATCGCCCAGACTGGAGTGCAGTGGCCGCTCCCGGCCACCGCAGCCTCGCCTGCTGGGCTCCAGCGATCCTTCCGCCTCAGCCTTCCGAGTAGCCGGAATTACAGGCGCGCGCTACCACGCCCGGCTGATTTTTTGATTTATTGTAGAGATGAGGTCTCGCTACCCAGGCGGGTCTCGAACCCGCGGGCTCAGGCAATCCACTCACCTCAGCCTCCCAAAGGCGCGGGATTACAGACTGATCCACCAAGCCCGGCTATTTTTTAAATAAATAAAATGAGCTGGGCTCGGTGACTCAGCCTGTAATCCCTCACCTTGGGAGGCTGAGGTGAGTGGATTGCCTGAGTCGGCGGGTTCGAGACCCGCCTGGGCAACTTGGCAAGACCTCATCTCTACAATAAATCAAAAAATTAGCCGGGTGTGGTAGCGCACGCCTGTAGTTCTGGCTACTTGGAAGGCTGAGGCGGAAGGATCGTCGGAGCCCAGCAGGTCGAGGCTGCGGTGGCCAGGAGCAGCCACTGCACTCCAGTCTGGGTGACAGAGTGAGACTCCAACTCAAAAGAAATAAAATAAAATAAAATAAAATATAATAAATAAAATGTTAATTGTAAAAAATAAAAAAATTAAACCCCTTTTAAAAATGTTAGAGTCAATAGACAAAAAAATTACTCTATCAAAACTGCTATAAGACTTTCTATAGGCTTCCTATTTCTGCTCTTATAAATATAGTCAAGCACCAGTAACAAACTGTTTACAAAGCAGCGCCAGTCTGGAGAGCCCATTTTGAGGGATGTGCCCTACTTTCAAGCCCATGAAAACCTCTCACTTATGCTCTTCCATGCTTTCTGCATGACAGGCCTTCATTGACCCGGGTTTCTGAATGGCTGCCTGGAAGAGGGTTGCCCTGCCACCCAAGAAGCAAGAAAGAAATGTCTATTGTTATCTGAACCATTATCCTTATTTGGGTCTATTTGTTACAGCAATTAGACCATCCTAACTCATACGACATGCGGCTACTATTTCTTTCACAAGAGTAATCCTATTCAGAAAGAGATTCTCAGTAAATCTTTGAAGTGAGTGATTAAGAACAAGCTGTTGCGATGGAATGTGGTAAACAGTCTCAACGTCCATGAAGTAATGGTCAAAGGTAGATAAAATGTTTCTGTGTGTGGTGACACTTTAATACTAAAGTATTTCTGTAGTTAGTGCTCATGCTGCAGAATGTCATTTCAAGACAAGATTGCACTGGGGAAAATGTTGGATTGTTTTTCTTAGGTTAAATGGTACATTAGAAGATGTATATGGGCCGTGCAATGGTTCACACCTATAATCTCAGCACTTTGGGAAGCTGCGGTAGGAAGATTGCTTGAGCCCAGGAGTTCAATACCAGCCTGGGCAACATAGTGAGACCAGTCTTTACAAAAAAATTTTTTTTTTAAATTAGCTAGGTGTGGTGACACCTGCCTGTAGCCCCAGCTACTTAAGAGGCTGAGACAGGAGAATCACTTGAGACTAGGAGGCTGAGGCTACAGTGAGCCAGGACTGTGCCACTTGCACTCCAGTCTGGGTGACAGAGTGAGACCATCTCGAAAAAGAAAAAAAAGGGAAAAAAAAAATGTACACGGAGCTGCCTCGTATGTAGTGTTAGTTGATTCTGAATCTGAATACCCAAGCTTTACTGGAGGGAGGCTCTCCCTTGGGCAGGAGCTGAGATGAGGGGATCTTTTTCTACACAGAGGCTTTTTCTAGGCTAAGATCCTTCCTCATCTGTTTTGTGTTGGTGTCTACTGTGCCTTGGCAGCAAGTCCTTTTTGAATTACAACTTCCACTCTTCCTTCTGCAGTTCCAGGATCTCTCCTTGCTCTCAGAGGAGGCAGAAAGAGCTCGGCCCCTGGCAGAGCTAAGTCGGAGACATAAACAAAGATGAGTACACAGAGGATCATAAATCTGCCTTCTCAGAACTAAAAGGGAACAGCCCATATGGCTAGGTTGGCTGTTCTTTCGAGGAAGAGAACTGGTCCTCCAAAGAAAATAGGTGAAGTTTAGGAAGCTGCCAGCTCTCGGCACCCCAAAGGTGTATTTAATTAGGTATTTCATTTATTTATTGACCTTCACAGACACTGAATAATTAACTTTCCTTACTGCTCTACTGCCAGAAGGCAGCAGTGTTCCGCCTAAGAGACCCACTGCTGTGTGCAAGAGCCTGGCTTCTTCTGACTTGTTTCAAATCACTCAAGATCCTGTGTAAGTAACTGCACTATTTTCTCCACTACACAATGTGAGGCGGATTGTCTTCCTCCCAGAAGAGGAATATACTACATGTTTTCCCATAAAGCCCTATAACTTGTAAGAAAAATTAACTAATGCTGAAGTAAAATGCATCTTAATTTAGTCCTGATAAAGTCCCAAGCTCTTCTAATTTTTTTTTTTTGAGTTGGAGTCTCACTCTGTCGCCCAGACTGGAGTGCAGTGGCCGCTCCCGGCCACTGCAGCCTGGACCTGCTGTGCTCCGGCGATCCTTCCGCCTCAGCCTTCCAAGTAGCCAGAATTACAGGCATGTGCTACCACGCCCGGCTGATTTTTTTGATTTATTGTGGGGATGAGGTCTCGCTGCCCAGGCAGGTCTCGAACCCGCGGGCTCGGGCAATTCACTCACCTCAGCCTCCCAAAGGCGCAGGATTACAGGCTGAGCCACCGAACCCGGCTCTCTTCTAATTTATAAATTAAAAAATTTGACCAAGCGCAGTGGTTTACACCTGTAATCCCAGCACGTTGGGAGGCAGAAGTGAGAAGACTGCCTGAGCCCAGGACTTCCAGATCAGTCTGAGCAATTTGGCGAGACTTTGTCTCTACGATAAATTGAGAAATTAGCCAGGCTTAGTGGTGCACCAATTTCAGCTACTCAGGAGGCTGAGGGAAGAGCCTGAGCCCAGAAGGTTGATGCTGCAGTGAGTTATGAGTGTGCCACTACACTCCAACCTGGGTGACAGAGTGAGACTCCAACTCAAAAAATAAACTAACTAATTAACTAAGTAACTAACTAACCCAGGAAGGAGAGAAAGAAGAAAATGGAAGGCAAGAAAGAAAAGAGACTAACAGCCGGGTTCAATGGCTCAGCCTGTAATCCCAGCACTTTGGGAGACCAAGGCAAGTGGATTGCCTGAGCCCACGGGTTCGGGACCAGCCCAGGCAACTTGGCGAGACCTTGTCTCTACAATAAAATAAAAAATAGCCGGGCGTGGTAGCATGCACCTATATTTCCAGCTACTCGGAAGGCTAAGGTGGAAGGATCGCTGGAGCCCAGAAGATTGATGCTGGGTAGGCTGTGAGAGTGCACGCCACTACACTCCAGCCTGGGTGAAGGAGTGAGATTCTAACTCAAAAAATAAAATAAAAGATTTAAAAAAAGCAGCCAGTCTCGGTGGTTCAGCCTGTAATCCCAGTGCTTTGGGAGGCTGAGGTGAGTGGATTGCCTGAGCCCACGGGTTCGAGACCCACCTGGGCAGCAAGACCTCATCTCTACAATAAATCAAAAAATCAGCCAGGCGTGGTAGCGCGCGCCTGTAGTTCCGGCTACTTGGAAGGCTGAGGTGGAAGGATCCAGAGCCCAGCAGGTCAAGGCCACAGTGGCAGGAGTAGCCATTGCACTCCAGTCAGGGCGACAGAGTGAGACTCCAACTCAAAAAAATAAATAAATGAAAAATAAATAAATAAAAATTAAAAAAGCAAAGAGACTAACAATAAGAGAAAGGAGGCAGGGAAGAGTAGACTGAAAAAGAGCTGGAAGGGGAAGAAAGAGGCAGAAAAAAGAGACTGGGAAAGGTGAGGAGAACCAAACTCAGTGAGCAGAACTTTGGACCAAGTGATTTACATACCTCATCTAGCATCTGTTCAATGTGCATTCATCGTATATTTAAGGTCTCAAGAAGGAGAGTGACATATCTGACGTGCTTTTTTCTTTTTTGAGTTGAAGTCTAACTGTCGCTCAGGCTGGAGTGCAGTGGCACCCTCACAGCCCCCACAGCCTTGACCTGCTGGGCTTAGGTGATCCTTCCACCTCAGTCTTCCAAGTAGCTGGAACTACAGGCATGAGCCACCAATGCCGGCCAATTTTGGGATTTACTGTACAGATGAGGTCTCTCCTTGTTGTCCAGGCTGGTTTTGAACCCGTGGGCTCAGGCAATTCTCTCGCCTCTGCCTCCCAAAGTGCTGGAATTACAGGTATGAGCGTGTACCACGCATGGCATGATGTGCATTTTTTTTTTTTGAGTCGGGGTCTCACTCTGTTTCCCAGACTAGAGAGCAGTGGCCGCTCCCGGCCACTGCAGCCTCGACCTGCTGGGCTCCGGCGATCCTTCCAAGTAGCTGGAACTACAGGTGGACGCTACCATGCCCGGCTAATTTTTTTGATTTATTGTAGAGATGAGGTTTTGCCAAGTTGTCCAGGTGGGACTCGAACCCGCAGGCTCAGGCAATCCACTCACCTCAGCCTCCAAAAGGCACGGGATTACAGGCTGAGCCACTGAGCCCGGCTGTCTTTTTTTTTGGGGGGGGTTGGAGTCTCACTCTGTCGTCCAGACTGGAGTGCGGTGGCCGCTCCCGGCCACTGCAGCCTCGACCTGCTGGGCTCCGGGAATCCTTCCGCCTCAGTCTTCCAAGCGCTGGAACTACAGGCGGACGCTACCACGCCCGGCTGATTTTTGATTTATTGTAGAGATGAGGTCTCACCAAGTTGCCCAGGCGGGTCTTGAACCCGCGGGCTCAGGCAATCCACTCACCTCAGCCTCCCAAAGGCGCGGGATTACAGGCTGAGCCACCAAGCCCGGCTATGATGTGCATTCTTAAAAGCTCTAGCTGCAGATATGTGCGGGTGGATGCAAGTAGACAGTTTTGAAGGCTATTGTGGAAGACTAGGAGAGAGATGATCTGGCTCGGATTAGAGTGGTGGCACCAAGGATGCAGAGAAGCAGAGAATTATGAGAGTTCTAAGAGGAAAAAACGGAGCCGAATTCGGTGGCTCAGCCTGTAATCCCGCGCTTTGGGAGGCCAAGGTGAGTGAATTGCCTGAGCCCGCGGGTTCGAGACCTGCCTGGGCAACTTGACGAGACCTCATGTCTTCAATAAATCAAAAAAATTGGCCGGGTGTGGTAGCGTGCGCCTGTAGTTCCAGCTACTTGGAAGGCTGAGGCGAAGGATCGCTGGAGCCCAGCAGGTTGAGGCTGCGGTGGCCGGGAGCGGCCACTGCACTCCAGTCTGGGCGACGGAGTGAGACTCCAACTCAATAAATAAATAAATAAATAAATAAATAAATAAAAGAGAAGCTTTCTAAATTCCCTTGTTTCAGCCCATATCTTGTCCTCACCTGAGAACAGAAGAGATGCCAGTCACCTTCCTTTGAATACTGCTTGGAAGGCTGAGGCGGAAGGATCGCTGGAGCCCAGCAGGTCGAGGCTGCAGTGACCGGAGAGGCCACTGCACTCCAGTCTGGGCGACAGTAAGACTCCAACTCAAAGAAAAAAAAAGAAAAGAAAAGAAAAAAAATGTATATGTGTGTGTGTGTGTGTGTGTGTGTGTGTGTGTGTGTGTGTGTGTTGTATAGATAGATAACTATACATATAGATATAGGCATATTAAACCATTGAGCTCTGGGTGAAGTTTTTTAAGATCAGGCTTCGTGGCTCAGACTGTAATCCCAGCACTTTGGGAGGCCGAGGCAAGTGGGCTGCCTGAGCCTGCGGGTCTGAGACCACCCCGGGCAACTCGGCGAGACTTCATCTCTACAGCAAATAAAAATTAGCCAGGTTGGTAGCGCGTGTCTGTAGTTCTGGCTACTTGGAAGGCTGAGGAGGAATGATCGCCAGAGAGTAGCAGGTCGACACTAGGGTGGCCATGATTGTATACCACTGCACTCCAGCCTGGGTGAAGGAGTGAGACTCCAATCAAAAAAACAAAAGATTAAGAGTCAAGGAAATACTTTTAGAGAGAGCAAGGAAAATAAAAGAAACAGGGAAATTATAAAAACCCAATCAATGAACAAAAAAAGCAATTTTATTTTAAAATGTAATTACTAGAGGACTAGAGGGGGTGGACAATTACTAGAGGTAACTAGAAGCCAGACTGGTTTTTTTGTTTGTTTGTTTGTTTGTTTTTTGAGTTGGAGTCTCACTCTGTCACCCAGACTGGAGTGCAGTGGCCGCTCCCGGCCACCGCAGCCTCGACCTGCTGGGCTCCGGCGATCCTTCCGCCTCAGCTTTCCAAGTAGCTGGAACTACAGGCGTGCACTACCACGTCCGGCTCATTTTGATTTTGTTGTAGAGATGAGGTCTCGCCAAGTTGCCCGGGCAGGTCTCGAACCCTCAGGCTCAGGCAATTCACTCACCTCGGCCTCTCAAAGCGCGGGATTACAGGCTGAGCCACCAAGCCTGGCTAATAAAAATAATTTTATGTTGATTACATTTTTTCTTTAGTTGGAATCTAACCCTAACCTTAACCCTCATGGCCACCACAGCCTCAACCTGCTAGGCTCCTGTGTTCCTTCCACCTCAGCCCTCCAAGTAGCTGGAACTACAGGCATGTGCCACCACACCTGGCTACATCCCGATTTTTCTTTTATTTTCTTTTCTTTTTTTTAGTTGGAGTCTCACTCTGTTACCCAGGCTAGAGGGCAGTGGCATGCTCCCGGCCACCACAGCCTTGACCTGCTGGGCTCAGGCAATCTTGCCACCTCAGCCTTCCAAGTAGCTGGAACTACAGGCGTGTGCCACCATGCCCAGCTAGTGTTTTTTGATTTATTGTGGAGATAACATCTAGCCATGCTGTCCAGCTTGGTCTCGTACCCATGGGCTCAGGCAATCCTCTCACCTCTGCCTCCCAAATCCAGCTTGATTCCATATTAAAATGATACTACTTTAGATATATTTGGTGAAATCAAATGTTATTAAAAGTAATTTTATCCATTACTTTTAATTTTTTATTGTGGCTGCTAGAAAATTTTAAATTACATCTGTGGCTCTCATTACATCCTTAATAAATAGCACCTTTACAGACTGCAAGAACTGAGGTATCTCCAAGGACTAGCACTCAATAAATATGCGTTGAATGCCAGGCACAATGGCTCACACCTGTAATCTCAGCACTTTGAGAGGTGGAGGTGAGAGAATTACCTAAGCCCGCGAGTTAGAGACCAGCCTGGGAAACATAGTGAGACCTTATCCCTACAAAAAATTTTGAATAATCTATAAAAAATATTAACTAATGCTGAAGTAAAAAGCATCTTAACTTAATTCTGATAAAGGGCCAAGCTCTTCTGATTTTTAAATGAAAAACTTTGGCTGGGTGTGGTGGCTCACGCCTGTAATCCTAACACTTTGGGAAGTGGAGACAAGAAGACTGCCTAAGCCTAGGAATTCGAGACCAGCCTGGGCAACTTGGTAATACTTCTTTGCTACAATAAATAAGAATATTAGCCAGGCATAGTAGTGTGCCAGTCTCAGGTACTCAGGAGGCTGAGGCAGGAGGATCGCCTGAGCCCAGGGGCTTGAGGCTGCAGTAAACTGTAATGTTGCCACTGTACTCCAGCCTGGGCAACATAGTGAGACACCCGGCTCAAATAAATAAATAAATAAGCAAGCAAGCATTTAGCAAATAAATTAATTATAATCAGCCAAGGCATATTGAATTTCTGACTACAGGTATATATTAATAATGGTGACTTTAAGTTTCAATGATGGTATTTTCATGAAAAACGAATGTACTTGCTGGACCAGCTAGATCCAAATATTGTCTAAAATTTGGCCAAAAATTTTAGGACACTTCTGCAATTCATCTACTCATCTCTAAAATTACAAGTATGTTTGTCTTCTTATGGGTAGTTCACTTCAGCTCAGTTAATCACTATGGAAATTGAATGGCATGGGTACAGCATGATAACTGGGAATCACCTTAAGGTGTGCATTCCAAAAGCAACTACTAAAATGTGAAACAATACCTGCATATCAAAATCAGTGGTGCCCTTCCAAATTTGTGATTTCATTGTTCAGCACCTTGTCAAAGTCTGTAATTCGTCAGAGCTCAGGGTGCATGAACAAAAGGAGGAGTCCAGTGCCCAGTGGACACAGTGGTCATGGCCAGTTCTCGTCTGCACACCTGTATGTCTTTGAATACAACAGCACCGCTTCCGCATTACTCCCCTGCAGTCTTGCATGTACTGTTCTCAGCTGTCCCATCACATCAGTAAGAAAGTACAATCCGATGGGCCAGTAGGCGTCTGGCATGTTGTATTTCTCAGAACCCTGTTAATTAATTCACTGAAGTTTTCTTTTCTTTTTTTTTTTTGAGTTGGAGTCTCACACTGTTGCCCAGCCACCACAGCCTCGACCTGCTGGGCTCCGGCAATCCTTCCGCCTCAGCCTTCCGAGTAGCTGGAATTACAGGCACGCGCGACCACGCCCAGCTGATTTTTGATTTATTGTAGAGATGAGGTCTTGCCAAGTTGCCCAGGCAGGTCTCAAACCCGCGGGCTCGGGCAATCCACTCACCTCAGCCTCCCAAGGCGCAGGATTACAGGCTGAGCCACCGAGCCCGGCTTGACATTTTCAATCTAAGGAAACAGCTCAATAAATTTCAACGTTTCCATTGTTTAGCCTTCCGACAGTATTAAAACAAGGTAGATCTCCATGTTCTGCTTCAACCTCTTCCAAGTCTACTAAAAAGTGAATATAAGCCGGGCTCGGTGGCTCAACCTGTAATCCCGCGCCTTTGGGAGGCTGAGGTGAGTGGATTGCCCGAGCCCGCGGGTTCGAGACCCGCCTGGGCAGCGAGACCTCATCTCTACAATAAATCAAAAAATCGGCCGGGCGTGGTAGCGCGCGCCTGTAATTCCGGCTACTCGGAAGGCTGAGGCGGAAGGATCACCGGAGCCCAGCGGGTAGAGGCTGCGGTGGCCGGGAGCAGCCACTGCACTCCAGTCTGGGCGACAGAGTGAGACTCCAACTCAAAAAAAAAAAAAAAAAAAAAAGTGAATATAGTCAAGGGCAGAAACACCAACAAAATCCAGGCTCCCATCAGTCACGTGACTTGCAGCACTCCCAGCACACATTTTCCTAATGAATGAATGAATGATGTAATGGAACCTGGGGCCCGCTCATCACTTTTTTTTTTTTTTTTTTGAGTTGGAGTCTCACTCCGTCGCCCAGACTGGAGTGCAGTGGCTGCTTCCAGCCACCGCAGCCTCGACCTGCTGGGCTCCGGCCATCCTTTTGCCTCAGCCTTCCAAGTAGCTGAAACTATAGGTGCACGCTACCACGCCCGGCTAATTTTTGATTTCTTGTGGAGATGATGTCCAGCCAACTTGTCCAGCTTGGTTTTGAACCCGCGGGCTCAGGCAATCCACTCACCTCAGCCTCCCAAAGCGCTGGGATTACAGGCTGAGCCACCGAGCCCGGCCAATCACTTTTAACACGAATAACTTGATAACACAGAAATCTTTTTTCCCTTATCTGTGTCAAGTGAGCTTAGTTTTTCCATTTTTATTTTTTTATTTTTTATTTTTATTTTTTATTTTTTTCAGTTGGAGTCTCACTCTGTCTCCCAGACTGGAGTGCAGTGGCCGCTCCTGGCCACCGCAGCCTCGCCTACTGGGCTCCAGCGAGCCTTCCGCCTCAGCCTTCCGAGTAGCTGGAATTACAGGCATGCACTACCACGCCCGGCTGATTTTTTGCTTTATTGTAGAGATGAGGTCTCGCTGCCCAGGCGGGTCACGAACCCGTGGGCTCAGGCAATCCACTCACCTCAGCCTCCCAAAGGCGCGGGATTACAGGCTGAGCCACCGAGCCCGGCTCCATTTTTATTTTTTATTTTTGAGTTGGGAGTCTCACTCTGTCGCCCAGACTGGAGTGTATTGGCCACTCCCGGCCACCGCAGCCCCTATCTGCTGGGCTCCAGTGATCCTTCCACCTCAGCCTTCCAAGTAGCCGGAATTACAGGCATGCGCTACCATGCCTGGCTGATTTTTTTTTTTATTTATTGTAGAGATGGGTCTCACTGCCCAGGTGGGTCTCGAACCCGCGGGCTCAATCAATACACTCACCTCAGCCTCCCAAAGGCGCGGGATTACAGGCTGAGCCACCGAGCCCGGCTAGTTTTTCCATTTTTAGATAAACTTCCCAAGTTCCACACTAACAAGAGGTTAGGCTCTATTAGCTAATTAGGCACACTTTTTCCCCTGAAATTCACATTCCAAGGTCAAGAGAGTCTGCATCTGGTAAAAGGGCTGCAGGAAAGACCCTTCCACCCTGAGCTTCATCGATGAAATGAAGTCACTGTGTTCCGTGTTCCCCATTCTGGTGTTTTCTCTGTGCGTACTGTAGTATGGGACATGGCACCTTCATGCTTTCAACAAATACTGAGTGTTTGTCATGTGCAAAGCACTTTGGAAGACATCAAGATAAATAACAGTAACAGCTATCATTTAATAAGTCTCTTTTATATCCTAGACCCTTTATTTATTTATCTATTTATTTATCTATTTATTTATTTAGAGTTGAAGTCTCACTCCGTCGCCCAGGCTGGAGTGCAGTGGCACACTCATGGCCACCACAGCCTCGACCTGCTGGGCTCAGGCGATCCTTCCGCCTCAGCCTTCCAAGTAGCTGGAAATACAGGCACACCTGGCTAATTATTTTATTTACTGTAGAGATGAGGTCTTGCTAAGTTTTCCAGGCTGGTCTTGAATCCGTGGCCTCAGGCAATCCTCTCACCTTGGCCTCCCAAAAGTGCTGGGATTATAGAGGTGAGCCACCACTCCCAGCCACATGTCCTAGACCCTTTTTTTTTTTTTTTTTGAGTTGGAGTCTCACTCTGTCACCCAGACTGGAGTGCAGTGGCTGCTCCTGGCCACCGCAGCCTCGACCTGCTGGGCTCCGGCGATCCTTCTGCCTCAGTCATCCAAGTAGCTGGAACTACAGGTGCGTGCTACCACACCCCGCTAATATTTTTTTTGAGATTTATTGTAGAGATGAGGTCTCACCAAGGTGCACAGGCGGGTCTCGAACCCGCGGGCTCAGGCAGTCCACTCACCTCAGCCTCCTAAGGCGCGGGATTACAGGCTGAGCTACTGAGCCCGGCTCTAACTGCTATTTCTAATGAAACTAAGAAGCACGTCAGATTAATCTGTGGTACCCAATAGTATCTGATCCAAGCACTCTCCAAATGTATGTTGACAGAACCAACCAGAAGAGAGTGACAAGCTGTTTTCTATCAGCAGTTAGAATAACATAGCAAAATTACTTAAAATGCATACAGCAATAAGCAAAGTTTCCTAAATCTGAACAAGAAGATTCTAGATAAATTACTTACCACAGCCGGGCTCAGTGGCTCAGCCTGTAATCCCATGCCTTTGGGAGGCTGAGATGAGTGGATTGCCTGTGCACGTGGGTTCGAGACCCGCCTGGGCAGCGAGACCTCATCTCTACAATACATCAAAAAATCAGCCGGGCGTGGTAGCGCATGCCTGTAACTCTGGCTACTCGGAAGGCTGGGATGGAAGGATCGCTGGAGCCCAGCAGGTCGAGGCTGCGGTGGCCGGGAGCCGCCACTGCACTCCAGTCTGGGCAACAGAGTGAGACTCCAACTCAAAAAAAAAAATTACTTACCACTGAAATTTAAAAAATAATCTGAATTAAACTTGCGCTGAGTTAGGCATAATATTCTCCACTTGAAAAAGGGACATGTATTAGAATAAAGTAAAACAAAAACTCAAAGTCATTACCCATCCTGGTAAGTGAATATCTATCACTTACTAGGATGATGTTTTGGGGAGTAGGCCTCCATTTGGCAAAACAAAACAAAAAAAACTATTAAGGGCAACCCCCTGGGGTCCTCTCCCATAAATCCTTCTTCAAAAACAAAAGCAGAAAAAACTACAACTATCCCACCAAACTCTTATTATGGAGCAAAGGGTGGGAGAAGACAGAACCAGGATCCTGATGGGGGGGCGGGTCTATTAAAATGTTATTTACATCTAAATTACTTTAAGCGGGGTGGGGGGTGTGGAGGGAAGGAAGTAGGAAAAACTATATTTTTACAATGCCATTTTTTCCCCTTCAAGTCACCTCGTTTTCCACACTTCTACCATGGCTCCTTTAACCCAGTCTGAGGCCAAAAGACCACGACGACAAAAAGAAATCATCCATCGGAAAAGACGGATCTCGAAAAGCCTAGCCCACTCTGGGGTTCTGGGGCCCTCGGCTCCCCCCCTCTTCCCCCGCGGGGCGGCCACCACCCCCTCCCGAACTTCGGGACCGCTCCCCAGTCCTCCCGGTCCCGCCCGCGGCCCCCGCACCCCGCGCGCCCGGCCCCGCGCGCTCGCGGTCCCGCGGCCCCTGCCCGGCACGCACACCCACCCGCACGTCGAGCGCCCTGTTTGTCCCTGAAAAGTTTCTAGGCGGGAGGGACTATTTTCTTCGAATGTAACCTTCCACCAAACTGGAGGGAAAAGTTACCCGAGGCCAGAGGCAGGGCCGTGGCAAGGGGAGGGACCCGCGAGAGCCCGTGGGGGACAGACAGGGTTCTCGCCTCCTTGAAAAGGAAGAATTGTCACCCACCCCCAAGCCAGAGTTCTGTTTATTGGCTTCCTTTTTCAAGGTGCACGCTGATGATGAATATTTAAGATGGAGATTTTGGAAAGAATTGCTCTAAAATAGATGCCATTGGACAGACGGCTCGTGTCTTCGGCGCTTGCAGTTCTGCGGACTCCTGTGTTACCTGTCCCTCCCCACCCCTGGCCCCCGAGTCCTCAGGTTCACCCACAGGGAAACCCAGGTCCCTGAGATCAACTTCTTAACGCCTAGAGACAAAAGTCAAGCCTAGAACCTGCTCTTTCAGGCAACTCGCTGAATTCTAGCTGTATTCCGGATAGGTAAGCTACCCGCAGAAATAAGTTAATGATTAGGAAAACCCACTCGACCTGTATTTTTCAAACTGGATGGCAAAATCAGTTGGACAAGGAGTATTAGGAGGAAGGGAGGGAGGGAGGAAAGAATGAAGGAAAGAAGGAGGGAAAAAAGAGAATAAAAATATGACATAGTAAGGATCAATATTCTTTCTTGAAACCTTAA
>JAPVLO010003703.1:0-20254 GCA_027257055.1 Cephalopachus bancanus | reverse complement strand
GGTTTATGCCCTTTTAAAAATAAATTCCCTTCAATGACTGTCATACCAGTATCAGTTTGTCCATAAATCCCTTCAGTTTCATTCATATCTGCATCATGAACAGGAATGCGATATTTTTGACCTGATTGCCATAAAAATACTGAATCCAACAATTCATGTCGTCCATTAAATAAAGGAACTTGTACAACATCCGCTGTTTCAATTTGACTAGCGACTGCTTCTTCAACATACCTATTTGCTTGATAACTTGAAATAATACCATTAAATTCATCCATGGCTACTAATACTTTCATAACCTTGACCACCTTACTTTATTATTTATTGTGTAACGTTTAAGAGGTTGAGACATAAAATTTTTGGTGCTATGGGAAACCGATTAACGGCGTTCCAAAAGCAGGATTTTCGGCAGAAACTATCACGATTCGGCAAAATTTAGAAAATAATTTTGCTCATTGTTCGGTTCTGCTCAAATCCTAAACGCTTTTGTCCCGACCTCTTTACATTTAATTTTATAATTAAAATCACTTACATCTCTATTTATACTAATATTTAACATATATCACATATATTTTAGCTTCATTATCATTCATTTTAACGCAAATTCCCCATTAAAAAATCTTTAAAAAGTTTTGCTTTCAAAACATTTCTTCGTATACTTTTTAATAAAAATACTCGAATACATTATACATATGTTTATTAAAAAGTACTAACGTTACTGCTTTTACATATTGTAAAAAAATAAAGGTTAGAACATGATTATAACCTTAGTACCTTGCATATGAATTTAAAATCACAATTCACATGAGGTATTGCTAAGCAAATATGTTCCAACCTTATAGTTTTTATTATTCTTCTGCTTGTGCTAATGACGAAACATTAATATCACCGTGGTCTCTATTCCAAACCATTTCACCATTCACAAAATAAAATGCTTGAGGTGATTCGTGTTTAACGTTCGTTTTTTTAGCAATATAATCTGACAAATCGCGTTCTTGTTGGACAATGAGATAATATCCGTCCATATCGCGTTCATATAAAAATTTATTAAATTGATCATACGCATTTGCCGATATTGGACAAGTTTCACTATGCTTTAATACAAAAACATATTTGTTTTCTTCAATAACCTGTTCAAATTGGTCAATTGAACTTAGCTTATAGCCACTCTATTCACCTCTAAAAATATTTATCACATTTAAATAGCATCTGCGTGACATTTCTATACATATAGTTAATATCAATGTTTATCATTATACACATAGTATGTTGTCCTGTTAACCTTAAATTCAAATTTTTTAACTTTGAATAATAATGATAGTTATTTATCTTCAAATTTTTTAAGCTTTTTTTCAAAGTATTTATCACCACTAGTTATATCTATACCCCTTTTTGGCAACTTATCTACATCAATCTTTGATAACTTTTCACTTACTTCAATCGTCTCTATACGTGTATTATAATAGTTCTGTAAACTATAGTACATTTCTATAGCATTTTTACGAGCATTATTAACATGTTTATCACTTATATTTGTCTGATTAATATCTGTAATTTGTTTCTCAATCATTGGCATAATATGATTTTTAATAGCACTCTTCACTTCATTTTCCTTACTATCATCTAAATTTTTCTTAGCAGTATCTCTTAATGCTTTATTATTTTGTTCTAACTTTGTTGTTAAACTTGTTGCTTCATTTTTATTATCTGCTAGTTGTATTTCCGATTCAACTTTGTATCTATTTTTTTCAAATTGCTTAGTATAATCTAAAATATCTTCATTATACTTAATCGATTGATTACATAAATCTATAAATGTCTTTAGTTGTTTTTATCGACTTCTTTTTCTCATTTGCGATAGACATGTATTCTTTTTTTAATTGTTTCACCTTTGTAGTATCATCTGGTAAACTTTCAGCAGATTTATAGTATGCTTGAAACTTTGGCATTAAATGGTTTTTCACATCTTGCTGTAAAGCTTCAAATTCTTTATATTTTTATCCGTCGTATCAGTTTTACTTAAATGATCAATCTCTTTAAGGTGAATATTATCCATGACATGTTGCAGTTCTTTTTGTTTTTGCTCTACTTCTTTAAATTGCTTAGTAAATTGATGTTGTGCCTCTTTTTCTTTATTACCACATGCACTAATTACTATAATTAAAATCGCTAACATAGCGAATATGACAATTTTTTTCATGGTTGCACTCCTTAACAGATACATTATACAAAAACATGTTTATTATGAAAAAGAATTATGTTATAGTATTTCAGACTTTATCGCGATTAAATTAAGTTTTATTATCAAAGGAGTTTATCATGTATTCAAATGTTCAACATTCATTAATAATGATTCAAATTATGACTTTCATACGCAATATACAAACATAAAATCATTATTATTCAATTTATTAGACAGCCCTGTAAAATATACAAAACATATCGGTGGTACGTATCACTTTATGTATTCAACTGAGCCGATTTTAGATATTTTAGTTGGTGTTGAAAATTTACATGATATAACTGCACTCGATGAAAAACGTTTTAAATTATGTAGGTTTTTACCGTCTTCACCATAAATATAATAAAAAAGTTATGATGGCAAAGTTTAACAATTATCATGATTTGAAACAAGAAGTACGCTTACATATAATCCAAATGAATACGCCAACATTCGAATCATACCTTGCACTTGATCATCTCTTATCGACTAACAATGAAATAGCGTTGCTGTTTAATTCTAAGAAACAACAAATTTTACAACACTCTTCATCAATAAGACAATATGAGATTCAAAAGCAACAATACTTCGAAAAACTATGTAAAAAATATTTATAACAGTAGTTATATCGTGTTTTACAATTATACTAATTTAATACTTAATTTTCAATTTTCGCAAATGAATTTTAAAATTGGTATAATACTATATGATATTAAAGACATGAGAAAGGATGTACTTAAAAGTGATAAATAAAGACATCTATCAAGCGTTACAACAACTTATTCCTAATGAAAAGATTAAAGTTGATGAACCTTTAAAACGATACACTTATACAAAAACTGGTGGTAATGCAGATTTTTATATTACCCCTACTAAAAAAGAAGAAGTACAAGCCGTTGTGAAATATGCCTATCAACATGGCATATCTGTTACTTATCTAGGAAATGGCTCTAACATTATTATTCGCGAGGGAGGTATTCGCGGTATTGTCATAAGCCTATTATCATTAGACCACATTGAGGTGTCTGACGATGCTATTATAGCTGGTAGTGGTGCTGCTATCATTGACGTCTCTCGCGTTGCTAGAGATCACGCTTAACAGGCTTAGAGTTTGCATGTGGCATCCCCGGTTCTATTGGTGGTGCTGTCTATATGAACGCTGGTGCCTATGGTGGCGAAGTGAAAGATTGTATTGATTATGCACTATGTGTCAATGAACAAGGCGCACTTATTAAACTTACAACAAAAGAATTAGAATTAGACTATCGCAATAGTATAATTCAAAAAGAACATTTGGTTGTATTAGAAGCTGCATTCACACTAGCTCCAGGAAATATGACTGAAATACAAGCTAAAATGGATGACTTAACAGAACGTCGTGAATCAAAACAACCTTTAGAATATCCCTCTTGTGGTAGCGTATTCCAAAGACCACCGGGACATTTTGCTGGTAAATTAATACAAGATTCTAATTTGCAAGGCTATCGAATTGGTGGTGTTGAAGTGTCAACTAAACACGCCGGCTTCATGGTGAATGTTGATAATGGCACTGCAACAGATTATGAGAATCTTATCCATTACGTACAAAAGACTGTTAAAGAAAAATTTGATATTGAGTTAAATCGTGAAGTTCGTATTATTGGCGAACATCCAAAGGAATCATGAGTTAAGGAGATTTATTTATGCCTATAGTTTATGGTTCTTTGATTGATACAGAAACACGTTGTCGCCATTATTTTACCGAACAAGATATTATTGCGATTAAATTTAAGTGCTGCAATAAATATTATCCATGCTATAAGTGTCATAATGAATTTGAAAAGCATACTATTAAACGTTGGCCAGAACGTACATTTAATGAAAAAGCAATTTTGTGCGGAGTATGCCAACATGAATTGACAATAAACGAGTACATGATGGTAGAGCATTGTCCAAATTGTCATTCAAAGTTTAACAATCGCTGTAAATATCACTATCATATTTATTTTGAAATTTAATTAACTAAATCATTACATCTACGGGCTTATATATTTATCGTTACGATAAGTTGTAAGTCCTTTATTTTGACAAAAAAAGCGTGGAGAACATGGATTATAGTATATAATCTTTGTTCTCCACTTATTAATTATTTTACAACTTTTTCAAGTTCATCAATTTGTTTCATTGTAGTTGTAGTTGATCCAGCTGAGAAATACCATAATTTTGGATCTAAGTTATAAACTTTATCTTCTTTAATTGCTTTTACGTTTTTCAATACTGGGTTATTTAATGCTTGTTTTGCTGTCGATTTACCACTTACAGCTTGACCTCTATCCATCGCTAAAATTACATCTGGATTTTCTTTGTTTACATATTCATTAGAAACATTTTGTCCATGATTGCTATTACTTACTTTTTTATCAACAGCATTGAATCCTAATGTATCATATACTAATCCACCAAAACGCCCTTTAGGTCCAAACGTTGATAATTCACCTTCGTTAACTAGTAAATACATTACAGTTTTATTGAAATGTTTCGTTTTATCTTTCATAGAAGCAATTTTATTATCTAAATCTTTATTTAATGCTTTAGCTTTATCTTCTTTGCCGTAAATTTTACCAATGTTTTCAGTAATTTGTTTCATTGAACCAATTAAATTTTTCTCATCAGCACCAACATAAACTATTTTCGCTTTAGGTGCTGCCTTTTTAAATTCATCTAAATTCTTTTGATTTGCTGTACGTCCAGAAATAAATATTACTTCTGGTTTAGTTGCAGCAATTTTATCAAGTTTACTTCTTTCAAATTACCTACATTAGTATATTTATCATCCTTAAATGACTCTAGGAAATTCGGTAATGATTTACCACCTTCACCTTTTGGTAATGCTTTTACTTTATCAGCTAATCCCATTTCTTTCATGACATCAAGTGCACCATAATCTAGTACAACTGCATTTTTAGGGTTCTTTGGAACTTCAACAGTTTCTTTAACTTTTTTAGCATCGCTACCGTCTTTTTTCTCGCCACGCATTTTGTAGTTATTTTCAATTTTTACTGTTTCATTTGTACCTTTAGTATTCGATTTTGATTGTTCTTTTTCAGAGTTGTTACCACATGCTGCTAACACCAACATTAATGCTACTATTAAATATAAGACTGTTTTCTTCATAATATAAATGTCTCCTCTATTGACTTATTCTGCGTGCTTAAAATGACAAACGTATAATGATTAGATAATACTTCTTTGATTAACGCATCACCCCTTTAAAGTGTTTTCTAAAGTTAATCTTTAAAATATAAGCAAATTCTTTGGTTTCTAATAAGTTCTATCTGTATGTCCATATCATATAAACCGCTTAAAACACTACTTTGAATGACCTTATCTTTCAAATCTGATTTAACTAATTGCCCATTTTTCAGTGCAACAATATGATCTGAGTAACAGGACGCAAAATTAATATCATGCAGGACAATGACGATTGCTTTATTCATTTTATGTGCTAACATTGCAACGTTTGCATAATTTGAACAGCATGTTTCATATCTAAATTATTTAAAGGTTCATCTAGTAAAATATATTCCGTATCTTGTGCTATTGTCATTGCGATATAGGCACGTTGGCGTTGTCCACCTGACAATGATTTAATGTTCCGATGCCTAATGTCCTGTAACTGTAATAAATCTAATGCATCATTAACAATGGCATAATCTTCTTTTGTTAATCGCCCTTTTGAATATGGAAATCGTCCAAAATTAACTAATTGCTCGACTGTAATGTTCATTTCAGTATGATTTGTTTGCTTCAAAATTGATATCTTTTTAGATAATTCATTATTTTTGTAATCAGACATGGCTTGTCCATCAATTTTTACTTCACCTTCATCAAGCGAATTAAACGACATATCGCTGAAAGCAATGTACTTTTTCCAGCGCCATTTGGTCCGATTAATGACGTCAACTTCCCTTTTTCAATAGCTATACTGATATCTTTTAATATCGTTTGATTATGTATCTTCTTAGTTAAATTCTTAACTTGTATCACTGCGCATTTCTCCTTTTAACTAATAGATAAATGAAATAACTTCCACCTATCAAATCAATAAGTAAGCTCATCTCTGTCGTAGCTTCAAAAATATTTTCAACAACCCATTGTGCACTAAATAAACTAATCCAACTTAAACAAATTGTCGCAATTAATATATATTTATGTTCATATGTCTTCATTAATTCATGAGCCAAGTTCACAGTTAAAAGACCTAAAAACGTAATGGGTCCTACTAATGCAGTTGAAACTGAAACTAAAATTGATACAATCACTAATAAAATTCGCGTTAATTGTTCATACGAAACGCCCAAATTTATAGCTTCTGCACGACCTAATAGTAATACATCTAAATACGGTAGTAAAAAAACCGTAATGATTAATAATATTAATAAAATGACTGCTGAAAAAGTGACAAGATTTGAATTAGACGCATTGAAATTCGCAAACATACTACTTTGTATCGCTAAAATGATTCAGGGTCCATAATTAATTGAATAAATCCGGTAATACTTCTAAAAAACGTACCTAGTATACCCCAATTAACAAAATAAAGTAAATTGAAAAATGTCCAATTTTAAAAATGACTTGAAATAATATCAATGCAAAAAACACCATGGTAATTAACGTCAAAATAAAATTTAAATATACATTAGTCACCCAAACCGATTGTATGCCAAGTAGAAATACCGGGATAACTTTTATAAATAAATAAACTGCATCAAGTCCCATAATCGAAGGTGTTAACAAACGATTATTCGTAATTGATTGAAAGATGACGACTGAAGTTGCAATAGCAGCTCCAACAAGAATAATTAAAATAAATTTTCGTAAACGACTTGAAAATTGATATTCAAAAATTTCGAAATCAATACCTGCAAATAAATAGAGTAAAGCGACAAGACATGTCACAATGATTAAAATAGCAACCTTTTTATTATTGTTGTGCATAATTTTTCCTACCTTTCATCAATAAGATAAGGAAAATAATTGTTCCAAAAACACCAATTGTTAAACCTATATTTATTTCATATGGATAAACGACTACTCTACCTACGATATCTGAAAACAATACAAATATTGCACCTAACATCATTGTGTGTGGTATAGCATTTTCAAATGATCGCCTCTATAAATTGAAATAATATTCGGAATAACTAAACCTAAAAATGGTAAAGTTCCAACTGTGACAACAACTAAAGCTGTAATAGTTGCAGTTATGAATAGCGCGATATTGATTAACTTTTCATAACTCAAACCTAAATTATTAGTGAAATCTTTACCCATTCCTACAATAGTGAAGTGATTAGCAAACAGATATGTCAGTGCTAAAAGAGGAATACTTAAATATAAAATTTCATAACGTCCGCTTGTAATAATGGCAAAGTTCCCGTTAAGCCAGTTACCAATGCTTTGTACAGCATTCGTACGCAATGAGATGAAGGTTGAAAAAACTTGCAACAATACCACCTATCATAATCCCTAATAGTGGGACAAAGATGACATCTTTTACTTTGATAAAATCAATTATTTTAACAAATAAAAATGTACCGCATATGCTACATACAACAGCAAATACTAATTTCAATAATATATGACCTGTTGGAAAGAATAATAAGGCTATTAAAATACCTAATTTAGCCCACTCCATTGTTCCAGCTGTAGTAGGACTTACAAATTTATTTGCATCATTTGTTGCATAATCAAGCCCGCTAGCGCCAATGAACTACCAGCAATTAAAATACTCATCGTTCTAGGAATTCGACTTGAAAATAAAATAATTTGCTGATCTTTAGTTAAATGAAATATATCTTGATTGATAATTCACTCACACCTATAAACAGCGAAAAAATAGTCAACAACATAAGTAATAGAAGCAAAATATTTCCTTTTAATAAATACTTCATCACAAATTTTTCTCCCTTTTAATCAATGATAATCATTATCATTGATAACATTTCTCATTAATAGTATCGTTTTTCGATGTTCATTTCAATAGTCTTTCAGATAATTTATTGTCAATATTATTGTTTTTTGCAATTAAATTGAAAATTAATTTTCTTAACGATGTATTTAGACTCATAATGCGAAATAAGATACTATTTGTAATGTAATATTGACTAAATGAATTATGGCTCTATGTCAAATTGAACTCATTAGTCGATTTGGCGTAGAGCCTATAAAGCCAGTCTTCTTCAATTGAATTAGAAAAAAAGACCTCCACATGAAAGTAGTGATTTATATCACTATCCTTTTCATGTAAAGGTCTTTTTAAATTAGTTATTTGTTATCGAACACAAAGTCATCATCTTGTAGTGCTTCAACATTTAATGCTAAAACATAGCCATCACCTTTTACAGAGAAGAAGTCATGGTTTTTAGTTGTTGTATCTAATGCATTTTCAATGATTGGGTTGAATTCACGTTCTTCAAAATATGGTTCAAAACCTAGGTTAGAAAGTGCTTTATTTCCATTATATTTAACGTAGTTTAATACGTCTTCAGTGATTCCAAGATCATCGTATAACATCTTTGTATATGACTCTTCATTTAAATATAAGTCATTTAAAAGTTTATACATTTCTTGATCTGCTTTTGCTTTTCACTTTCTGATAATTCATTACGTAAATGTTGAGCATCTAGACCAGTAAATACACCATGAATAGATTCATCTAATAAAATTTTACGAATGATTTCACCTGATGTAGTCATTTTTCCTTGACCAGCTAGGTATAACGGATAATAGAAACCTGAGAAGAATAAAAATGTCTCTAAAAATACACTTGTTACTCTAGCCATATATTGATCATAAATTGAAGCCTCTTTACCCCAAAGTTTATGATAATTTGCAACGATTTTATCTGATTTATATTTTAAATGAGGTTCTTCTAATACCCACTCATCTAATAAATAATTTGTTTCGCTAGATGGTAATAATGTTGTGAAAATATGTGAATAACTTTTCGCATGAATTTGTTCCATCATCGCCATAAATGAATAAACAGCCTTTTTTCTTAAATCCGTAGTATGTAGCATGACTAGCGGCATACCATCGTCTGCTTGATGTGTATCTAGACCTGTTAACCCTGCCAAAGCCTTTTTAAATGTGTCTTGTTCAGCTTCAGATAATGTTTTCCAACTTGCAATGTCTTTTGATACTTTAAATTCTGTTTCAACCCACATTTGAGAAATATTTTGTCTCCAAAACATATTCGTCATATCTTCTTGTGTGTTCCAATTAACAGCTATCATGAATATATTTCCTCCTGTAATGTTAATCAATTATTGATAAATATAGACATGACAGTCTAATCATCTGTCACCTTTTACAGATGATTAGCTGATATTGTCTATAAACGTTGATTTATTAAATAGAACAACTAGTACATTCTTCTACACTTAATAATTTATTTCTAGTATAGTAAAGTGATTTTAATCCTTTATAGTGCGCATATACATATAATCTTGCTAACTCACGTGTAGAGATTTCAGAGTTAACATATAGAATTGTTGAAATACCTTGATCAATATGTGTTTGTATCGTTGCTATTAAATCAATTAATTTCATTTGATCTGTGTTAAATGCTGATTTGTAATACCACATTGTTTGTGGTGATAAGAATGGCATTGGATAAAATGTTTCAGCATTACCATAAGTACGACGTTCAATTTGATCAACAATAGGCATTACAGAACTTGTAGCATTTTTGAACATAAGAAATACTTTGAGTTGGTGCAATCGCTAATCTATAGGCATGATATAAACCGTATTGTTCAACATCTTGTTGTAATTTCTTCCAATCTTCTGAAGTAGGAATCGTCATGCCATCGAATAATTCACGTACTTTTTCAAATTGCGGTTCAAATTCTTGAGACGTATAGAACTCAAATTATTTACCATTTGCATAATCAGATTTCTCGAAATCTTGATATTTAATACCACGTTCTTTAGCAATTTCCATTGAACGTTCAATTGAGTAGAAGTTCATCATCATAAAGAAGATATTTGCAAAGTCTTTTGCTTCTTCAGACTCATAACCAATTTTATTTTAGCTAAGTAACCGTGCAAATTCATAACACCTAAACCAACTGAGTGTAATTCACTATTTGCTTTTCTAACGCCAGGTGCATTTTGAATATTTGCAACGTCACTTACAACTGTTAATGCATCCATACCAGAATGTACTGAGTCTCTAAACTTACCACTTTCCATTACATTCACAATGTTTAATGAACCTAAGTTACATGAAATGTCACGTTTGATTTCATCTTCAACACCATAATCATTAATAATTGATGTTTCTTGTAATTGGAAAATTTCAGTACATAAATTACTCATTTTAATTTGACCAATATTTGAGTTCGGATGCACTTTATTCGCATTGTCTTTAAACATTAAATACGGATAACCTGATTGTAATTGCGTTTGTGCAATTAAATTCAACATTTCACGTGCATTCTTTTTCTTTTTCTCAACATTTGGATTTGCAACCATGTCATCATAATATTTATCTAAATCAATATCATCTAATGTCACACCGTATTCTTCTTTAACTGTATGAGGCGCAAACATATAGAAGTCTTTACCTTCTTTAGCTAAATCAAAGAATTTAGATGGGACGATTAAACCTGTTGAAATTGTAGATAAACGTAGGTCTTCATCGGCATTTACTTTTTTAGTATCTAAAAACTCTTCTACATCGTAATGGAAGATATTTAAGTACACAGCACCAGCACCAGGTCTTTGACCTAGTTGGTCAGCATAACTGAAACCACCTTCTAGTGATTTAGCGATTGGTAAAACACCTTTTGCTACACCTTTAATACCTTTAATCGCTTCACCACGTGCACGTAATTTAGATAAGTTAATCGCTACGCCGCCACCAATTTTACTTAATTGCTTTGCAGTTGAATCAATAAAGTTAATTGAATTTAAGCTATCATCTACTTCTAATAAGAAACATGAAACTAGCTCACCACGACGTGCACGACCTGCGTTTAAAAATGTTGGTGTCGCTGGTTGATATCTTTGTTCAACCATTGCTGAAAATAAATTGTTTCGCTTGTTCTTTATTACCGTTTGCTAAGTATAAAGCAACAATAGCAACGTGTTGATTGTAGTCTTCTAAATATTGACTTTTATCATTAGTTTTCAAAGCATAATCTTTGAAAAATTACTTGCTGACATATAACTTGCAAATTTAAATGGAATAGATTTTGCATAGTCAGTAATTTCAATAAGATCTGCTTCGCTATATATATCAAACACATTGAAATAGAAATCATTAACTACTAAGTAACGTAAACGTTCAATTTCTGAATCGAAAAAGATTGTTTTGTCCTTTACTTCTTCTAAATAAGCAGCTAATGCTTCTTGGCTTTTTTTTAAACTAAAGAATCCATCTTCTCTTCGTTTAGTGACCTCATTATTTAATTCAATATGATTGTACTTTTTCTCTTCCATGGTTTTCATTAAAATTACCCACCTTGTTCTTAAATTCAATAACGTCTTTGTTTTTTCCATGTAACTCAAACTTCATTAATAAAGGGACATTATACTCCTCTGATATCGTGCGACCCGCTTTAGCGAAATTTAGTCCCCAATTTCGATTACCGCTTGCTGCCACACCTCTGATGATTGATGATTAACTTCTAAAAAAGATTGAACTGGTTTTGGTACTTCTCCAAATCCAATAGTGCCTGTAACGATAATAAACGGTTCATGAACTGGTTCCATACAATTGTCTGCTGTAATCTCAAGTGTATTTTCTAGTTCTGTTCTCTTGATAAATCGACGGACATTTCCAGTAAATGAAAAATATATTATTTTCATTGGATCACCTTCTTTCTTCAACCCTTTTAAATTAAGTAGTCATTACAATTAAAAAATGCTTTAACAACATTAAAATTCATGTTTATCTCAGCATTGCTTTAACTATAATGAAGCTACTTATTTTCTCAAATGTAAACCAAACAATTGCATAGATTTATATTTGAGAAAATAGTAGCTTGTATGGGTTGTATGTATCAAAATCACTATATGTAGTGTTTACATCATTTGACATCTTCCATTTGCTTAGTGCATTTTCTGAAAATATGACTATAAATTGATAATAACTATTAAATTACAGTGTTAAATTACTTTTAAAAGTAATTTCTTCATAAATAAAGCATTTGCATACAAAACACAAGATATTGTGTCTTTTTCGTATTAGCAACACTATATTATGTGTTTTATTATACATAAGACTATCAATGATTTAAAGTGGCATTTTCTGGTTGAATGTTCGTAAAAACGTTCCAATTAGGCACCATTACTTAAATAGAAAAACTTCGGTAAATTTAAAAAAATTTTTTCAGTAGATATCACTTGCTTTTTTAAAATCTGTAACAAACTCAATCGTATCAACAAAATCAAAAAATAATCAATTACTTAGATGCTTAATTGATTTTATTTAAACGTAATAACACAAACATTCATGACTAAGTAATGCCCTATAATTCCGTCAAATAAACATAAGAACATTTGTTCGTATAAGCAATTATAGTTCTTTTCTTTTAAATTTCAACTATTTATGCACAATATGTTGATTTATGCTAATATAAATACGTTAATTTTATATAAAAGAGGCGATAAAATTGAATCCTAAAGTAAAAGGTATCATTGCCATATTAATTTCGGCTATTGGTTTCAGTTTTATGTCAGTGTTTTTCAGACTTGCAGGAGATCTTCCTGTTTTTCAAAAATCATTAGCACGAAACTTAGTAGCAATGTTTATTCCACTATTTTTTATATATAAATATCATCAACCAATGTTTGGTAGACTTTCTAGTCAACCATTATTACTAACCCGTTCAACTTAGGTCTTATTGGTGTATTGCTAAATATTTATGCAATCGACCATATGGTACTAAGTGATGCAGACTCTTTAATGAAACTCAACCCTTTTTGGACGATTTTATTAAGTATTATTTTCTTGCATGAAAAAGTGAGAAAGTATCAAATCACAGCTATGATAGTTGCAATACTAGGTATGCTTTTAATTGTTAAACCTGAATTTTCTTCATCAATAATTCCATCTCTAGCTGGTTTATTTTCAGGCATTTTTGCAGCATCAGCATACACTTGTGTCAGAGCACTTAGTACAAGAGAAGCACCATATACAATTGTATTTTACTTCTCATTATTCTCTGTCATCGTTTTAATACCTTTCACTGCATATACATATGTTCCAATGACTCAAATACAAATACTGTACCTGTTAGGTGCTGGACTAGCTGCGGCAGTTGGTCAAATTGGTGTCACATTGGCATATAGTTTTGCTGCTGCGAAAGACATTTCTATTTTACGTATGCGTCTATAATATTTACAGCAATACTTGGCTTTATTTTATTTGGAGAGTCTCCAGATTTCTATGCAACATTAGGTTATGTCGTTATTATCGGTGCAAGCTATTACATGTTTGAAAAGCACGCCGAGACGCTAAAGTATCATTAAATAAATAAAATCAAAGGAGCTTTTTTTTTATGGCACAAGGCCGTCAACAAGATGAATTACAAGATATTACTTTATTAGGAAACCAAGACAATACTTACAATTTCGACTATCGTCCAGATGTATTAGAATCATTTGACAATAAACATCAAGGCCGTGATTATTTCGTTAAATTCAATTGTCCTGAATTTACTTCTTTATGTCCTATTACAGGACAACCAGATTTTGCAACAATCTATATTTCGTATATTCCGAACGTTAAAATGGTTGAATCAAAATCGTTGAAGTTATATTTATTTAGTTTTAGAAACCACGGAGATTTCCACGAAGATTGCATGAACATCATCATGAATGATTTGATTGAACTAATGGATCCTCACTACATTGAAGTGTGGGTAAATTCACACCACGTGGCGGTATTTCAATCGATCCATATACTAATTATGGTCGTCCAAACTCTAAATATGAAAAAAATGGCAGAGCATCGCTTAATGAACCATGATTTATACCCTGAAAAAATAGATAATCGTTAATAAAATTATACAAATACACACCTAAAGTGGTTCAGACATCGACTTTTGGGTGTGTATTTTTTTGTACGTGTTTTGTAATTAAATTTTAAATTTTAAAATTCGAAGTAATCAAAAAGGATAATAATACACAAAATAAATAACAATTTTATAGAAACCTATTGCACTTTAACGTCAATAAGTATATTTTTATATTATCTCTAATTAATTGTGCGCGCTTGATAACAGAATATTCTCAATATTTCTATTTTTTTGTGTTTTATTGAAAGTATTTATTTGATGACGCACAACTTTTTTTAACTAACTATTGTATTAGGGGAAGAAAGGATGGGATGTATAAATGACACAACAAAACTCCCATGGAAGTCAAATTCAAGACATACTAAAAACAGGATTTTTCGGGCATCCTAGAGGCCTAGGCGTACTATTTTTTGTAGAATTTTGGGAAAGGTTTAGTTATTATGGCATGCGTGCCCTACTCATTTTCTACATGTACTTCGCTGTTACAGATAATGGCCTTGGAATTGACAAAACAACAGCTATGTCAATCATGTCAGTTTATGGTTCATTAATCTATATGACATCATACCAGGTGGATGGATCGCTGACAGAATTACAGGCACAAGAGGCGCTACTTTATTAGGTGCAGTCTTTATTATTATCGGACATATTTGTCTAAGCCTACCATTTGCTTTAATTGGCTTATTCACATCAATGTTCTTCATCATTATTGGTTCAGGTTTAATGAAACCTAACATTTCAAATATTGTTGGTCGTTTATATCCTGAAAATGATAGACGTATGGATGCTGGTTTTGTAATTTTCTATATGTCAGTTAATATGGGTGCATTGCTATCACCTATCATTTTGCAACACTTTGTAAATGTTAAAAATTTCCACGGCGGATTCTTAATCGCAGCTGTAGGTATGGCACTAGGTTTAGTATGGTATGTACTTTTCAACCGTAAAAACTTAGGTAGTGTAGGTATGAAACCAACTAACCCATTGACACCAGCCGAAAAGAAAAAAAATGGAATTATTATTGGAAGCGTTGTATTAGCTATTGTGTTAATAATTACAATTGGTGCTATAACTAATTCACTTTCATTTAACTTAGTTAGTAATACTGTTTTAGTATTAGGTATTGCATTACCTATCGTCTACTTCACATTAATTATTAAAAGTAAAGATGTGACAGATACTGAACGTTCTCGTGTTAAAGCATTTATTCCATTGTTTATTCTTGGAATGGTTTTCTGGGCTATCCAAGAACAAGGATCAAATGTATTAAACATTTATGGAATCGAACAGTCAGACATGAAATTAAATCTATTTGGCTGGAAAACAAACTTTGGAGAAGCGATTTTCCAATCAATTAATCCATTATTTATTTATTATTGGCACCAATTATTTCGCTTTTATGGCAAAAGCTTGGTACTAAACAACCTAGCTTACCAGTGAAATTTGCAATTGGTACATTTTTAGCAGGTGCATCTTACATACTTATTGGTATTGTAGGTTACACATCAGGTTCTACACAATTCTCAGTTAACTGGGTAATTTTATCTTATGTTATTTGTGTAATCGGCGAACTTTGCTTATCACCAACTGGTAATAGTGCAGCTGTAAAATTAGCACCAAAGGCATTTAATGCACAAATGATGAGTATTTGGTACTTAACTAACGCGTCGGCACAAGCAATTAACGGTACATTGGTTAAGTTAATTGAACCACTTGGTCAAACAAATTACTTTATCTTCTTAGGTATCGTAGCAATTGTCGTTACAACAATTGTATTAGCATTCTCACCTTTAATCATTAAAGCAATGAAAGGTATACGTTAATATTGTTGGCCTAATTCAAAAAACAGTAAGTCATTAAAATGGCTTACTGTTTTTTTTATAGGTTTCTATTAATTAAATTCAAGATATCGGTATAAATAAAAACTAAATATGCTCGCTATAGACAACTAAACAATCTAATTAGTAATTATATTTTCACATTCCACTATAGAAATCAATGTCAGTTATTACCATTTTCTCTAATTAAAAACATCTTTTTGGTATTAACAATTAAAAGTGGGTATATAATATTTAATGAACCAATTTTTAGAAAGTAGGCTAAATAATGGAAAATAAATATCACCATGGCGTCCTTTTTTACCATGAACACAGTGGATTAAAAAATATTAATCAAGGTATTGGGGAAGTTACAACAGCATTAAGTTCAATTTGTAAGCATCTTTCTATTCAATTGAGTGAAAACGAAGGAGATATTATCAAATATTGCCAAGAAATCAAAGCTAAAGTCTATGCAAGTGATGTAGACATATTGTTTATTCTCGGTGGCGATGGTACTGTTAATGAGCTTATTAATGGTGTTATGACATATGACCTTAAATTACCTATTGGTATATTACCAGGTGGTACTTTTAATGATTTTACAAAAACGCTTAATATAGAACCTAATCACAAACAAGCAAGCGAACAAATGACTTCGGCACAAGTCGGTTCATATGATGTCATCAAAGTTAATCAGAAATATGCACTTAATTTTGTTGGTTTAGGTTTAATAGTTCAAATGCCGAAAATGTACAAGATGGCTCAAAAGATATATTTGGTAATTTAAAGTTATATATGGCTCTACAGTTAAAACACTATTAAATCCAACACAATTTAATTATCATTTAACTGTTGATAAAAAGTCTTATTCAGGTGAAACATCAATGATATTGACGGCGAACGGCCCATTTATTGGAGGTAGTCGAATACCTTTGACTGATTTATCACCTCAAGATGGTGAATTAAATACATTCATTTTTAATGAACAAAGTTTCAGTATTTTAAATGATATTTTCAAAAACGTGATAGCATGAATTGGAATGAAATTACTCAAGGTATCGAGCATATACCAGGTAAAAAGATTTCACTTACAACAGATCCTGTCATGAAGGTCGATATTGATGGGAGAAATATCATTAGAAACACCTCTTGATATTGAAGTTATTCCAAATGCAATTCAATTACTAACTGTAAATGAATAGTAATAGTGAATTGACTGTGTATTTAATATCAAGATGTTGTGATGATGTCACTTTTCCATATTCTTTAAAAAAATATTGGTCTATTAATTGATATCACGATCAATTACTTACAAGTTATAAACTATGGAACCGGCACATCTAATTTGAATCATCATGAATAATTCGCCCTCTCTATCTTTTAAATACAAAAAATCGGATGGTGTTTAATCTATTTAAGATTAAATCACTCATCCGATTTATAAATTGGATATGTTAACTTAGAATGTCTTTTACATGCTATTCTGCATCTCTTGTGATACACATTATATAATATTCTTGCAGAAACTCTGCTCAGTAGTTAATTATCCTCGGTTTACCAGTAGTATATCTTTACTTATCTATATCAGATAAAAAATACTGTTCAACATCTTCCACCCATTTACACGTTCAAAACGATCATCATTAATATTATGCACCGCAGTAAACATAATTGGTGTACCAGTAAAAAATTTCAAGTTGTCTAGGATTATCGTCTATTAAGTAATCGGTTTTGACAATATTTTTTCTACCACAAAAAACAAAATGTTGCGGATCTAAAAATGGAAAGAATTCAAGTAACCATTCATATTTATCGCTAAATGATGTAGGAACATCCATTGCAGCCGTGGCAATATACACATCATAATGTTTAGTTAACTTTTCAACAACTTCTTGTGCATGCGGCATCACTTTAAGATGTCTAAAGAAACCAGGCTCTCTCAAAACTTCAGTAATTAAACCATCATGTTCTGGAATAACATGTTTTTAACTTTTGACCATTTAAGGCTTCCATCTTAATACCTAAATCTGCTCTATGATTGACAGCATCTATTATTTCCCTAATGTATCTGCCAGAACTTCATCCATATCAATCGCAATTGATTTACGGGTCATTTTAATCTTCTCCTCAAAATACAGTATTGGTTCAGTATAGCAAAATATATGTTCGACAAAATAATATAAGACTTATATTATCACATTACCTTTATAATAAATTTATAACGGCAATGATTTAACAATTTTATCAGTATTACTAAATTCAACTTGAAGTTGTCACTTCATCTACCCAATGTGGTATGCCTTAGTAACAAAAATATGACGAGGTTGAGACATAAAGTTTTGTGCTATGAGAAACCGTTTAACGGCCCCCATTGAAATACAAGTTTTTGCATTGTCAGTTGAAATAATCTATTTTTATTGCCCTAAATGACATAACTCCTTCGTCGTTCTAATTTAAAGTTTAATTTCACACAATGTTATTTTGATTCTTACTCATTTTTAAAATTTGATAAAACTTCAAACATGTTATCATTTTGTTCTTTAAACCCTATCGTAATTCTTACCCCATTTGGAAATGGTCGTGTAATACATCCTACATTTAAAAGCGCTTCATAAAGTTCATTTACATGTGTCGTTTTTACAAATATAAAATTCGTTTGACTAGGAAAAAAAATACACACTTTGAGGTAATTGATAAAATCTTTCTCGTTCAATACTATTTTTATGAGTAATTTCTTTCAAATACTGTTGGTCCTCTAATGCTGCAACTGCTGCATATTCAGAAATACGTGTAACATTAAACGGTGGTCTAATGATATTCCATTTTTCAATGGCTTGTTTACTCGCAACAACATATCCTACACGTAAACCTGCTAAAACCGTATGCCTTTGAAAATGTACGTAGTAAAAAGGCGTTGTCGTATTTTTCTTGCAATGCTAAAGTGTCTGGAAAATCTTGAGCTGTTACAAACTCAAAATATGCTTCATCAATAATTACTGGAACATTTGAAGGTACTTGAGATAAAAACGAGTCAAGTGCTTCATGATTAAAATAAGTACCTGTAGGATTATTCGGATTACATAACCATACTAATGCGGTATCCTTATCAATTGCTTTTAAAATACCCTCTAAATCGAAACCACCATTTTTAAAGGAACTTGTACTACATTAGCCGCTTCTACAATTGCATTATGGTAATATTGACCAAATGTTGCTTCACTTGTAACAATAGTATCACCTGGTGTTAAAACTGCCCTTGAAATCATTAATATAACTTCATCTAACCCCGCACCAAATAATATACGTGAAGGATCCACGTTTAAAAATTTACTTATCGCCTTTCTCAATGTAGGTGCCCCTGTTTCTGGATAATAATACAACTCATCTAAGTGTGCAGTTATTGCCTCTTTAACTTTAGGCGATGGACCATACAAATTTTCATTTGATGCTAGTTTATATAATTCTCCTTCAATACCATATTTTTCCTTTAATGCCCTTGGTGATAACCCCGGCTGATATGCTGATAATTGATTAAGTTGTTCTTTCATAATAGAAACAGCCTCCTTTGAATTGACTGAAATTTTAAAAAACTTATATTTATTATATCGCTCAATCTTTCTAAAAGCAATGCTACTATTTTCACAATTCACAATTGTATCACTGTGTTTTCTTGCTCATAATATGTCACAATGTTTGCTTCTTTAGGTTTAACATATACATACATTTAAATATAGCAACGCCACATAAGATATAATGTGATGCACCTCATCTTATGTGGCGTTGAATGTTATTTGATTAAACCCCTTTTTCTTTTAAATAATCCTTTGCAACAGTGTAAGGGTCTTCGTTTTTGACAGTTACTTTGTAATTCATCATTTGCATATCTTCGTCAGAAATTTTTTTTTGCTAGTTTGTTTAGTGGCTTGATAATTTCTGGATGTTTCTTTAAAAAGCTTTCTTTAAATAAAGGTGCACCTTGATATGGTGGAAATACATGTTTGTCATCTTTTAACACAACCATATCATATTGCTTTAATTCAGCGTCAGTTGAATACGCATCAATTAAATTAATTATTACCTTTATTAATTGCTTGATATCTTAATTTAGGTTCCATTGTACGTATATTATTCAAGTCTAAATTATA
>JAPVLO010003702.1:0-20435 GCA_027257055.1 Cephalopachus bancanus | reverse complement strand
AGATGGATACTAGCCCCTTGGTCCTCTCTCCTATCCTTTCTTTAAAGGACTTCAATTTTCTGAAATAATATTTAGCTACATTTAGAGTAAAAAAATGTAACAGCAAATCATCACAAAATCTTAGGTAGTCATTGAGAGAATTAAAGAAAAAAGTAAAAGAACTCACAAAAGGGAGAAGTGAACATAATGTGATAACCTTAATCAGTGATGTGGGGCAGAGACTATTATAATTATGGAATCATTAACACAGTAAATAGTAATGCGGTTTATGGTAACCTGTCCAAAAATATATACCTGGTATAATATAGGATATGACTAGAATAAGGCTATAAATGAAACAGGAAGCTAGTAAACACTTTCTTTTTTTCTTTCTCTTTATCTTTTTCTTTTCTATTTTTTTTTTTTTTAAGATTTATTATAGAGATGAGATCTCACCAAGTTGCCCAGGCAGGTCTCAAACCCGTGGGCTCAGGCAGTCCACTCACCTCAGCCTTCCAAAGCACTGGGATTACAGGCTGAGCCACCGAGCCTGGCTATAAACACTTTCACAAGACTTCTTTGATGCTAAAGTACTTTACTATTTTTCTAAAGGCACTTTGCAGTCAGCATGTTCACACACTTTTATTTCTCAACTGCCAATGGATGAGGCAGAATGTTTTACTGGAATCCCTACCACATTCACTGCTGTCAGAAATTTCTCTCCAGTACTTACTGACACTTCTTGAGGACAAGGATATTTCCACATTATATTTTTAGTCACAATGAGGTCACAATGAGCCCATTGTTGTCACTGATAATAGGGTCCCTCTTCCAAAAACATTTTTCTAATTTTTACATTCAAAGGATTTTAGAATTGATACTTGACCAAATAATAAGGTAGACACTCCTACTCAAGTCTTTTCCACATTAAATGTGTAGTTTTTAGCTGTGTGTTTATATCACAAAAGATGTAATTGACTACTGACAGCACAACCACATTCACTGCATTTATAAGATTTCTGTCTTGTGCTAATCCTGTTATCTCCTGAGGGTCCACGTCTGGTAACTGGCTGTCCCACAAGGATTATTTTCCTACCTTCAAGGAGCCCACTGATATTTAATGATGCCTGAGGAGTCACAGAAGGTATGTGCACAGTTTCCATATTAACAGGAATTACCCCCTGCACGAGTGCACTAGTGCCTAATATGCTGTGATTCGCTGTGGAAGATCCAGTCACCTGTTTGCCACAACTCAGGACATTTCTTCCACAAGTCATAACACAACATTTTCAAGACTTTCAGATAACAACCAATGGGTTCAGTTCACCTTCACTGAAATTCCATGTTTCTCTCTTGTATTTTCCTATGTTCAACAAAGCAAGACATGTAGGAATATGAGTTATCACAATCCTCACAGCCATAGGACCTTTCTCCTGTATAAGTTCTATGACATAAGGTGAGCATTGACTTTGTAATGAAGACTTTCCCACATTCACTACATTTATAGATTTTTAGGTTGGACCTAAAAAAATAAGCTATAATACATGAGAGCATTTGCGTACATGGCATACATTTCTTTTTTTTCTTTTTTTTTTTTTGAGTTGGAGTCTCACTCTGTCACCCAGACTGGAGTGCAGCCTCAACCTGCTGGGCTCCGGCAATCCTTCCGCCTCAGCCTTCCAAGTAGCTGGAATTACAGGCATGCGCTACCACGCCTGGCTGATTTTTTGATTTATTGTAGAGATGAGGTCTCGCTGCCCAGGCGGGTCTCGAACCCGCGGGCTCAGGCAATCCACTCACCTCAGCCTCCCAAAGGCGCAGGATTACAGGCCGAGCCACCGAGCCCGGCCGGCATACATTTCATATGTATATTTGTGTACAAACAAGTGCATGCCACACACATAAACAAATAGGCACAGACATCATCACAGGTAAATATTGAGAACACAGTAAAAATCACCATTTTGTTAATGGCATTCTAGGGAATTGGGGGGAAAATGTACAAGGGGAACTCATTTAATCACTATTCATTTTGAGTCTTTTACATTAAAAATGCATCCATGAGCCTAGGTGCAGTGACTCATGCCTGTAATCTCAGCAATTTGGGAGGCCGAGGTGCAAGGACTGCCCGAGCCCATGGGTTCAAGACCAGCATGGGCAAATTGGTGAGACCTCATTTCTACAATAAATCAAAAACTTAGCTGTGCA
Source organism: Cephalopachus bancanus (assembly GCA_027257055.1). Taxonomy (NCBI): domain Eukaryota; kingdom Metazoa; phylum Chordata; class Mammalia; order Primates; family Tarsiidae; genus Cephalopachus; species Cephalopachus bancanus. The sequence goes on along the minus strand of JAPVLO010003702.1, from coordinate 18,248 downwards.
TAGTAACACATGCCTGTAGTTCCATCTACTTGGAAGGGTGAGGTAGAAGGATCACCTGAGCATAGTAGGTCAAGGCTTGGTGGCTGTGAGTATGCCCTTGCACTCAAGTCTGAGTCAAAGAGTGAGACTCCAACTCGAAAAAAAAAAATTAAAAATGTATCCATGAGCCTGTGTTTCTTTCTCATACCAAATACATGATGTCCTTTCCAACATCAAGTTTCCAAGTCTCTGATTCTCTGCAGAGTTCCAGCCTCCGCTGAGCAGGGCCTGCGCTACAGGTAGGGAATGGGAAAGAGACAGAGAAACAGCGGGGTTGGGAGGGTTCTCTCCCAGGTAGCTGAGAGCGAGAGAGAACAAATTTATTTTCACCGCATACTTCTTATATAGTGCAAAAATCACACAAGGGAGGGCAAAACCACACAAGCAAGATATATGTTTTTGGTTTTGGGTTTTTTTTTTTGAGTTGGAGTCTCACTCTGTCACCCAGACTGGAGTGCAGTGGCCGCTCCCGGCCACCGCAGCCTCGACCTGCTGGGCTCCGGTGATCCTTCCACCTCAGCCTTCCAAGTAGCTGGAATTACAGGCATGCGCTACCACACCTGGCTGATTTTTTTATTTATTGTAGAGATGAGGTCTCGCTGCCCAGGTGGGTCTTGAACCCGCGGGCTCAGGCAATCCACTCACCTCAGCCTCCCAAAGGCGCGGGATTACAGGCTGAGCCACCGAGCCTGGCTGGTTTTTTTTGTTTGTTTGTTTTTTGTTTTTTGAGTTGGAGTCTCACTCTGTCGCCCAGACTGGAGTGCGGTGGCCGCTCCCGGCCACCTTAGCCTCAACCTGCTGGGCTCTGGCGATCCATCCACCTCAGCCTTCCAAGTAGCTGGAACTACATGTGCGTACTGCCACCCCCGGCTAATTTTTTGATTTATTGTAGAGATGAGGTCTCACCAAGTTGCCCATGCGGGTCTCAAACCTGCGGGCTCAGGCAATCCATTTGCCACAGCCTCCCAAGGTGCAGGATTACAGGCTGAGCCACCGAGCCTGGCTAAGATATATGTTAATGTCTAAACTAAACTACACAAGCAGAATATATGTTAATGATTAAACTATGTTTATCTTAACATCTATGCTAAGTTAAGGGCAAGGTAATCACTTAAGACAGACAGCCTCTGGGCTAGGCATGGTCGAGGTCATACCGCTCTGCTATCCGCAGAATAATAACCAAATGTGAGGGGAGATGAAGAAAGTATAGGCTTGGTTCCTTGAACACAAGCCAAGAGATGTAAGGACCTTGTCAGCTTATGTTCTGGTTTCCTTCATCTTCTCCTTCTCTTGTTCTTTTACGTGCAGCTTGTGAACCTCTACTTGGAGCTCTCCAATGGCTCGTCCTCCTGCCCGGATGCAGACTGGGAGACAAAACAGTAAAATTAAAATCAGGATTCCCAATGCTATTAAAGAATATACTGTAGACCATAAGCTATGTGACGATACTAATTGCTTAATTTTGCCAAGAATATAATTAGCCAATGAGCTAGCAGGCAATAAATGTGACCCAACTGTAGAAATTTTTACAGTATTTTGATGTAATTGAGCAATATTCAAAGAAACATTATTAGAAGACCAAATTCCCAGCAAATGATTTCTAACCAGATCCCAATGCCATTCAGAATCATCATAAGGCTTAGAGGTTACACAAATCCATTGGAACTCTGCATGACATCCCAACATAACCCAAGTCTTTAAAGAAGCAACCTGGTCTCCAAGAACCAGGACTGTTTCCTCCAATGCATTGAGTCATGCCTCCAATTTAATGTCAATGAGTTCTTGGCTGGATAGAGCAGTGGAAATGTTTTTAGCCAGATTGTCCACATACTGAGCAGTGTGGATTTCTTGAGTCAAAGCTATTGCTGAAGTAGTGGCTGCTGCAATCAGCAAAACCAATGCAGTAACACCAGCAACTGAAAATCCAATAAATCTTCACTGGTGGTCAAGAAGGTTGGACATTTGAGAAAGCACACGTCAGCCAGAGTCCTGATATAAACTTTGGGCATTCTGATGATGAAGGGCATGAGAAGCGGTAGCTTTGAAAGGAAGGGATAGTAAAGGGAAAGCAAAAAATTGCGTAGCCTCATCAGCAGGGGTATTGCCTTCAGATAATGGACCAGGAAAGGCAGAATGAGCAGGAATATGAGCAACATAAAAGGGCTCTGTATGAGCATGAATATGGTCTGTAAAAGAGCAATTATGTCAGTGGGGGAGGAGGGAGAGACAGCATGAAGACTAGCAGTTTCCAAATGATGCAGCACACCTGCAACGTAATGACTGTCAGTGTAAAGATTAAAGCATCTCTTAGGGAGATCTGCAAAGACCTGACAAACTGCAAACAGCTCAACTCTTTGTGTAATGGGAACAGAGAGAGGCTGTGACACCGAGGCTATTTTAGGTAGTAGATTTATTTTATCAGTGCTGGCATGACTCAGCGGGATAATGCTCCCAGGCTGAGCACCCCGGGGAGGGAGGACAGGGGTCTTATACCTTAGTTTAGGTAAGTGAGGGGGGTCGGGTTGTGCAATTACACATTTTCTTTGGAATTCATAAGGTTGTACTCAGCAAAATCAGATTTTCAAAGAACAATGCATAAAAGCAGGGGTTGTAAACCTATGACTTCACAAAGGGTGAATTGGTTACCATTTTGCATCTCCAGGAAAACTGTCCTTTGTTATTTGGTTTTTTCAAGCAAAACCTGTCTGGCAGGTTTTTGGAGCTTGCCAGTTGATCTTCAAAAGGAATATTTTTTTTTTTTTTGGAGTTGGAGTCTCACTCTGTCGCCCAGACTAGAGTGCAGTGGCCGCTCCTGGCCACCGCAGCCTCGACCTGCTGGGCCCCGGCGATCCTTCCGCCTCAGCCTTCCGAGTAGCCGGAATTACAGGCGCGCGCTACCATGCCCAGCTAATTTTTTGATTTAGTATAGAGATGAGGTCTCGCCTGCCAGGGCGGGTCTCGAACCCGCAGGCTCAGGCAATCCACTCACCTCAGCCTCCCAAAGGTGCGGGATTACAGGCTGAGCCACCGAGCCTGGCTCAAAGGAATACTTTTAACTGTTATCAGCCCCTCTCTGCCACATTCCCCCATTTGATGCTCGACCCTTCATGGGTTAAGAGCATCATTTTTAATTTGGTGCATTAACATCATGTGGGTCACAGTTTTTCGTTCAACAACTGTTTTCATAAACTTAGAAATGGCGTTCGTAATTATTGGGGTATGCAAGGGAGGATAAGACAGGATCCCACCAATGGGACCACAGATCGAATAATGTATTTTAATTCTCCTAGACCTGAGAACATATTTTCAAACCATTTGCTGATTTTCATGCCTTGCCATTTTTGCACCAGGACATGGACAAGCTTTCTAATATTGGTGGCTATATCAGTTATAGCTTTATTATTATCTATTTGCAAACAACAGTCAGAGCTATTAAATTTACCACATAGCCCTCCTTCTTCTGCTACTAGGTCATCCAAAGCTAAGTGGTTTTGATGAATAGCTGGGTGCATTTTTGAGCAACAAGCTCAAAAGCCATGGCTGTTTGATTAGTTATAACTTCGAAGATGGCTTGTAACCAAATAATGTGATTTAGCATATATATAGGCATGCAGTATTACCAACTTCCATCTTGTGCCCGTGTGGCTGTGCCATAAGTATTTATAATTCTCTGGGGTAGCCATTCATCATCTTTCCAAACCTGGGTCCCTCCTATATTAGCAGCTTGGTTGAGGGATGGAGCATCTCATGTTTTGAGGCTTTCATAAAGAGGAATGCCTAGTTTATCTACCCTTGGGTTAGGCAGAAGGAAAAATCCTGACTGGATTGTTCCTATGGTACACGTGCCTTTTCATAATGCTGGGAGCTGGGCATATGCAACCTTTCCACATATACAAAATAACCCTTTAGGGGCTTTCCAGAAGTCTGGATTTACAGAGGACAGATCTATCCAGTTCTGACTTATAATGGGGATACCTTGAAATAGGTTAGCTTGTTCAGAGGATAGTACTGTACAGTTACTTATAGTTTGGGTGATAATAGTACATTGAGAAGATTTATTTGCATAAGCAGGTGCCCAATACCAAACAGCCCTTGTTGGCCACCAGGTTTAGTGGATTGAATTCCAGTATAATATTCTTTTGCAAGGAATTTCTCCTACCCATTGAGTATAAGCAGAGCCCACTCTGCTTAAGCAGTCTTCTCCAATTACTTTTGAGAAGAGGATCCACTTTGGGGGTAAGTTATCTGTTCTAACAGTTACAGAATCATTCCATTGAAGGAGCTGGTATGCATCCAGACTAGTTCACTTCCAAGGCCATTCTTCAGTCATTAGGGCTCCTCTACATACCCAACAATTGGTGACACCGAGTGTTCAGGCTATATTTTCAGCCAAATTTATAAACAGATTTTGGCCTACTTCCCATGGTTGAGGGAAGGGGGTTAACTTTGACTGTTGGGCGGCCGGAGGAACTACAAATTGTACAATTTCTTTAATCAGTTTCTCGACTTTGGGTGCAGGGGCAGGATCCCAAAAAACCCAATTTGTGTTTCCAGGGGTGCTACAGGTTTTAGTGTACCGGTAGTTTTATTTTGATAATCCTATAAAGTATAGGTGGCCATTATGGGTGCAGATAGGTTTGTCAGTGTAACAAACTTCTGGCTGGGATGAATAATGATGGAAAATGTTTATGTCTGGTCAGATAGTTTCTATACATTTACATGCTGGGTGTGTGGGAGAAGTGATAGACACCCAAATTAGGCAGAAATACATAAAAGCACAAGTAAACTTCCTATCATAAGAAAGACTGGAAATGCTAGTGAGATCCTTTCCTATCATGTTCAATGGGGACAACTCTGTTCATTCTATAGCAAATCAAGTCATTTCTACAGCAATTAAAATGACAAACCGTTTAGCAAAGATAAAGGTTGACAAAGCAAAACAATGGCTTATAGTAATATCCACTGAGTCCTTAGCTGAATCCTCAATCTTCTGCCATGCATGGATCAGCCAGCCTCCAGTGTGTGACTAAAGCAAGGCCACGGTATCCTCAGTCTTTGGCTGCGCATAGACTAGCCAACCCTGGAGTGGTTAGAGCATAGCTAGAGGAATCCATTCCAGGTTTTCTGTTGGGCTTGTTGACTTTCCAGAGGGTCAGCTTAAGGGGTGCTGCCAAATATGTGGTGCACCCCCAGTCCTGGAAGGCCCACTTAATCCTGCTATAATGGATCCAAGGAACTATTTCTGCTACTTTGACTGCAGTTGGGGTAGATAAAAGAACAGTAAATGACTCTCTCCAGAGAGGCTTAAGAGGCTGTACTTTCCATTCTTTTACCCATAGCATATCACCTGGCTTAAAAGAATGGGCATCAGTGGTTAAACTAACTGGCAATCATTCTCTGACTTGATAATGGATGGCATTTAGGACTGAACCTAAGGCTTGCATTTACTGTTTTAGAGTAAGATTTCCTAATTCCTTTAGGTCTCCCTGTATGCCCTTAATGAGAGGAGATAGCCACCCATAAAGAATTTCAAAAGGAGAGAAGGCTGTTTGTTTGGTGGGGCTAGACCTTATCCTTAGAAGGACTATTGGCAGAAGCTGGACCCAGCCTAAATGAGTTTCTTGGCATAACTTAGTTGTGACTTTAAGGTCCGGTTCATTCACTCCACCTTCCCTGAACTTTGTGGCCTCTAGGCTGTATGGAGCTTCCATTTGATTTGCAGTCCTTTAGTCATTAACTGTACTATCTCGGCTACAAATGCCAGTCCATTGTCCAATCTGATAGTGATCAGGAATCCAAACTGGGGAATGATTTCCTTTAACAGGAGTTGGGCCACCTCAGTGGTTTTTTCTGTCCTTGTAGGGAAGGTCTCAACCCATTCTGAGAAAGTACACACAAAAACAAGGAGATATTTGTAGGCTTGGCAGCATGGGAATTCTGTAAAGTCCACAATAAGATCCTCAAAGGATATCCCCCCACATGCTGCACTCTGGGGGAGACATTGGGTCCCTAATTTTACAATTGTCTTCCCAGCAAGCTTTTAGCCAACAGGGTCATGCAAGGACCACATTCTGCCAATAGCCAATGTAAGGGAATTGGTCTGAGTGACCTGACTCTCCTGCTATAATTCTATATGCTCTTCTAATGGTTTTTCTATCTAGGGATTCCTCTGGCGGCCACCCAACCTCAAAAGAGGTCCAATCTACTTCAAAGAATGTACAGAGTTTTCTCTGAGACAGTTTAACACCATATCCATCTTCACAGAAACATTTGTCAAAGTTCTTAAGAATACAATCAAGGTGGGTATTCTTACTTTGGTTTCCACCCATTTCCTCCCTCTAGCAGAAGACAAGCATATACAAATGAAGGAAATGAGGGAATGGGGGATATGGGATAAACAGCCACTTTGTCCTCCTCCAGCCATACTCCTCATGGAGATATTTCAGACACCTCTTAGCAATTGGCAGGTTGGTATAAACCCCCAACCTGGACCAACCCTATGATGGGGTTGGGACTGCCTTCAGTTATATAAGGTTGCCACCAGCTTAGGTTGGAACTCAACACTCACTTTGGTCTTTTGGTTAGGTTGGAACCCTCCTGCTGTCCATCTCATTCACATGCAATCACACAACACATTCTCCAACCTCCACCCAAATCCTAGGAGTTGATGGTTTCATCTCAAAGCACTGTTTCCTTCACTGCCTTTCAGTCCTTTCCTTCAGACTGGAAACTACTAGCTGACTCCAGGAGGTGATCAAGCTCCCCTTCTGCCACCTACTGGCAGGTCTATGCAAAGGCTCTTGTTCCTACCCTTTCTGTCAGGCGGTGCTCCTTATGCCAGTTCCTTGTCACTTGGGTCCCTGTTGTGCTTTTGTGGTCCCAGCCTCAGTGCACCAGGAGGGGCCTCCCTCCTACAGATCAAGAGGTCTGTTGCACAACAGGTGAGATCATCTCTCCCATCACCCTGGGGATTGTACCCCAATGACAAAGGAGGTGGAACACACCATCTCCAAACTCTCCAGATTCTCGGCCAATGCACCAAGTATGTAGCAAGAACACAGAGAGGCTGTGACACCAAGGCTGTTTTAGGAAGTAGCAGATTAATTTTATCAGTGCCAGCACAACTCAGCAAGCTAATGCTTCCAGGCTGAGCAACCAAGGAAGGGAGGAGAGGAGTCTTATACTTTAGTTTAGGTAAGGGAGGGAGGTTGAGATAAGCAATTACACATTTTCTTCAGAATTCACAAGGTTGTACTCAGCAAAATCAGATTTTCAAAGAACAAATGGTCTCCGGGAAATGCATAGCAAGCAGGGGTCGTAAACCTGACTTCACAAAGGGTGAATTGGCTACTATTCTGCATCTCCAGGAAAACCATCCTTGGCTATTTGGTATTCTCAAGCAAAACCTGTCTGGTAGGTTTTCAGAGCTTGCCGATTGATCTTCAAAAGGAATACTTTTAACTGTTATGAGCCCCTCTCTTCCACAGTTGAGCGGAATCATAATCTGTCTGAAAACAAGAAACAACACCTAATGACAGTGACCACTGTTCCAGAAGAGAAGCCATCTGTAAAAACCAAATCAGCATCCTGCAGAGGTTGAAATGAGGGAATGGGGGATATGGGATAAACAGCCACTCTGTTCTCCTCCAGCCATACTCCTCACGGAGATATTTCAGACACTGGTAACCTGAGGAAAAATAAAAGAATTATTTTTTGAAAATTAAGAAGTCAAGAAGGAGGATAGTGGAGGCTCACTTGCTCAGTAAAGTGGGCTATGGCCAACTGCCACACATGGCATGTCTCCCAAAGCCAAGTCATTTGAGGTGTAGTGTAAGGTACTACAATTAAAGCAGACTCATGGCCAAAAAGTTCCCTGGCTCGCCCTCTGCCCTTGGTAACAAGGAGGGTGACAGATTCATAATATGGTGTCACAGTTTGTCGTTGTGAGTCTGGTAAATGCAGCCATTCCACAGGTCCTTGTTGCCAAAAAATTCCTGTGGGTAGATAAGATGTAGGCAAAATTAGCAGTGACCAAGGATCAGTAACAGAAATGTGAAAGACCTGATTCATGGCGATCACCTCTTGTACCAACCGTAATGCAGAATGAGCTTCAGGGGTGAAGTGCCATGGAGATTGAGGGTCAGAATCACCTTTTAAGATATCAAAGAGAGGTGTGAGCTGCTCAGTGGTAATTCCAAGAGAAGGGTGCAACCAATTAATGTCACCTAACAACTTTTGGACATCATTGAAGGTGGTAAAAGAATCAATTCTGATTTGAGGTTTCTGCATCCAGACTTTGCATCTGTTTATAATTCTCCCAAGATATTCATAGGGAGCCATCCACTGCACCTTCTCTGGGGCACCAATGAGACCAGCGTTATGGAGAGAATTTTGAAGTTTCAAAAATACCTTCTGCAATTGCTCTTCATCAGGATGAGCAGCAAGAATATCATCCATGTAATAGATGATATAAACCTTGGGAAAATATGATCAGACAGGCTGCAAGGCTCTGGCTACAAAAGTTTGATAAAAGGTGGGTTATTGGCCATGCCTCAAGGCAAAACCTTCCATAGAAATCTTTGAGTCAGTTGCTGAAAATTAATAGCAGGTAAAGAGAAAGCAAAGCACTTTCAGTCCTTGTGAAAAAGAGGAATAGTAAAAAAAAAACTTTTAAATCTATAACTAACAAGTGATAGCAGCAATGGCCACTGGTGAGGACGGACCAGGCTGCAGAGGCCCATGATTTCCATGGAGCAATTTACTGCCTGTAAATCTTGTAGTAAACGCCATTTCTCTGACCTTTTCTTTTCTTTTCTTTTCTTTTTTTGAGTTGGAGTCTCATTCTGTCGCCCAGACTGGAGTGCAGTGGCCACTCCCGGCCACCGCAGCCTCAACCTGCTGGGCTCTGTCTATCCTTCCGCCTCAGCCTTCCAAGTAGACGGAATTACAGGCATGCACTACCACGCCCAGTTGATTTTTTGATTTATTGTAGAGATGAGGTCTCACTGCCCAGGCGGGTCTCGAACCTGTGGGCTCAGGCAATCCACTCACCTCAGCCTCCCAAAGGCGTGGGCTGACCTTTTCTTAATGACAAAGATAGGTGTGTTCCAAGGACTGTTTAAACGCTTAATGTGACCGACTTGAAGCTACTCCTGAACAAGCGCTGTTGCCTCTGCAAATTTTTCTTCAGGGAATGGCCACTGTTCCACCCATACAGGATCATTAGATAACCAAGTAATAGGATCAGCAGTCTCCTGAAGGGGCTTAGGAGAAATTTTTTTCGGGGGGAGTTAAGGGATATTGCATTCCTTGATTAACCCTTCCCAATCCTTGGTTTGGTAAAAATCCTTGATTGAGCTTCTGGGAAGTGACCTGAGGGCTGGGACTGTATAAAAATACCCCCATAGCTTGGAGGACATCCCGGCCCCAAAGATTAAGTGGCAGAAAGGGAAGTACTTAGTGCTGAAAAACTCCCTCATGGCCCTCATTATCCTTCCACTTCAAAAGTTTGCTAATCTGCAGAGGAGACTTAGACTGGCTAATGCCTTGCAAAGAAGTCATTGCTTCCTGAAGAGGCCAAGACGTTGGCCAGTGAGCTTGACTAATAACAGACATCAGCCACAGTATCTAATAAACCCTGGAAGGTCTTGCCTTATATATGCAGAGAATACTCAGGCCATTTTTCCCTTGTGGCTTGCACCCAATATGCATGATCAGAAGAAACAACGGCATTAGTCCTTTGCTTTTGTGAGGAGACAATACTTCCCATTTTCTTCAAAGGGAGCAACACTAATTGGGCAGTTTTCATGCCAACAGTGAGTGTAATAATATTCTGGGGAGCATTTCCCATAACTTTAATTTCACCAGTGTAATCGTAGTCTGTGACTCCTGGGAGAACTTGGAAACCTTTCAGGGAAAGACTGCTACATCCCAGTAACAGTCCTACCGTGTCACCGGGGAGTGGGCCATACACACCCATGTGGAATGGCCTGTGGACCCATTTCTGGGGTCAATACAAAGTGGGAGGAGGAACTGAGGTCCAGTCTGGCACTCCCTGGAGTGGTGTGTAGAGATCACTGACCTGTTGGGTAGATGACTTCCCTGAGGAGGCAAATTGGGCATGGGCTGTGGGGGTAAATGGACATAGCCCCAATTGTTTGAGGGGCCTGGCGCTGGCCCCTCTGGAAGTTTCCTGACAGGGGACTTCCATTTGCATCCATCTTGGAATGGCATTCATTAGCCCAGTGAATACCTCGCTTGCATCATGGGCACATAGATGTAGGACGATCCCTTCTGGGAGGTGGTACTGAATTGGGATTATGTGTGGGCATTCCCTACTGAAATGGCCCATTTGCCCACTTTGAAGCAGGAGTCTCAGGTTCCTCCATTACCAGATCTCATTATATTAAAAATTTTGTGGGGAGGTGTACCTTGTAAAGTTGCAGCCATGGCCATCCCCTGCATATAGGCAGGCCCAATATCAGCACACAAGCAAATATAATCTGTCAAATCCCCTTTCTTACAATAGGGATGAATGGCCACCTGGCAACCAGAATTGACATTTTCATAGGCCAGTTGTTTTACCAAAAGAGTCCCTGCCTCTCCATCTACCACCAATCAACCCACAGTCTGCAACAACCTAGATGCAAAATCAGGTCCCTGATATATTTTTGAAAGCTGCTCTGTCAACTCCAGCGAATGGTAGTTGCCACCATGCTTCCAACGCTGCTCCACTGATCTGACCATGGGCAGCTCAGGAATATAAAATCTGTGCCTTTTGGGAGGAGTATTCTCCTTGGCCCAAAGGCATGTCTAAATTAATCATATTCAGTTCACCTCCTCTATTTCTTTGCTTGGTCTTTGCTTCTATCCCAGAAATCTGTCTTCCATAACAGATATTCCCCGCCTGACAAACATGTCTTTGCAACCATATGCCAATCAGAGGGAGTCAAGTCTTCTTGTGAAATAGTTTCCAGTACAGTCAATGTAAATGGTGCTGTTGCTCCATACTGTGCCACAGCAGTTTTAAGGTCCTTCAGGGACTTAAGAGACAAAGTCTGATACTCTCAGATCTCCCTCCCTGTTCATCAAGCCTGTAGTCTTTACCGGATAGGTGTGAAATACTTCCAAATCATTTCTCTGCAGCAAGGCAGACTTAACAGCCTTCTATAAAGGAGAGAGATGCACCAGACGTTACCTAACATCGGGCGGCCGAGTTTGGACAGGAGCCAAGAAGGGGGAGGGCCAGATCCATTATCCATGAGCAAGGCTCTAGTCAGCACCAATTGAGGGGCCACTGAGGCGCAAGGGGGGCCCTTACCACCTCCAGGAGAGATCTCTTCCTTAGAAATTGAGGAATGATACATCGGTATTGAAGGCACTTCCTCTTTTAACTCAAAGTGTGACTCAAAGGCACTTCTTCTGAAACAGCACTTTTTAACTAAAACAGTAAGCAACTCCATAAGTTGAGCAAAAGTGTCAGAAGATAAAGAAGGAGCAGAGGGCTCAGACTCTTTCACAGGCAGGCTAGGAACCTCAGGAAACTCGGTTACAGAGGCTCGAGTGGCCACAAATATTTCATCATTGTGATACCGAGCAGCAGCCTCATCTTGCTTCTGTTGAAAATCTTTAGGAGGGTGTCGTGCTTTATCATCATGGGCAGCTACAGCAGGAGCTGAGGGGTAATGCTGCAATGAGGGAGGAGCCTGCTCTGATCTATGAGACTCAGGAGAGGGGTCCAAGCAATCTCTTACTAGGTTCCACAGAGATAAAGTATCTACTGGCACGGCTTCAGGACCATGTGCTTGATAATAGTCCTTCAAACAACTACCTACTTTTTCCCAGGTAGTCAGATTAACTGTCCTGGTCTCAGGAAACCAGGGACATACTTCGTCTACAAACTGCAAAAATCTATCTAATTGTCTATCTCCAACCTTAGTTCCTCTAACTTTCAGCATAGATTTTAACATCTGCACAAAGAGAGTGCATTCCTTAGAATGTAAATGTCCCATGTTTCACTCCCAATGATTAATCCTTTTCCCTCAGTTACTTATGAATTGCAATGCTGCAGACAAAAAACACCAGCCTCCATGAGGTTACTCTCCAGTCAATGCCAATCCCCAGGACTCAGGTCCCTGTTTGGGCACCACTTGTGGAGTTCCAGCAACCATTGAGCAGGGCCTGAGGTAGGGGAGGGGAATGAGAAAGAAAGAGATAGAGAAACAGTGGGATTGGGAGGGTTCTCTCCCAGGTAGCTGAAAGTGAGACAGAACAAATTTATTTTCACTGCATGCCTCTTATATAGCACAAAAATCATACAAGGAAGGGCAAAACCACACAAACAAGATATATGTTAATGTCTAAACTAAACCACATAAGCAGAATATATGTTAATGATTAAACTATGTTTATCTTAACATCTATGCTAAGTTAATGCAAGGCAATCACTTAAGACAGACAGCCTCCGCCCTAGGAATGGTCGAGGTCACACCGCTCTCCTATCTGCAGAATAACAGCCAAATGTGACGAGAGATGAAGGAAGCATAGGCTTGGTTCCTTGAACACAAGCCAACACACATAAGGACCTTGTCAGCTTATGTTCTGCTTTCCTTCAATTCTCTGATGACAACTGGGTATCCTAATATTGAATCCTATTCTAACACTAACTACCTTGGCGTTATAGATTGCACAGGTTTAAGGGCTCAGCCCCACGACATTGTCCTCACATCAGTTGCAAGTACTAGGTCTCCAGGTTTCCTGAGCTTATGTCTGACTTGGCTACAAATGTGGGAGTTGCAGTGACCTCCCCTATCTGGTTTGATAATTTGCTACAATGACTCACAGAACTCAGGAAAATGTCTCACTTGCTGTTCCAATTTATTACAAAGGATAAAAATGAGAGAGGAGATAGCTAGAGAAAAACTAGGCAGACAGACAGGGCAGACCCCCCAGTATCAGGTCTCCATGCAGGCCTCTGGAACTGATACACTTGTAGTGGTAAACAAGCTCCCTAGAAGACTCTCAAGCTAGAGCTTAAATACTCACTGCTGGGATAGAAAAACAACAAATCAACTCGCTACCAAGTGCTGAGTGCCAATCTATCAACTCACCATTAAGCTCCTACCTCCTGTTGATTGCATCTTAGTACTGACCAATCAGCACAGCTAGTGCCAGCCAATTGGCTTGGTCTTAGGCTGTATAAGCACCTAAGGTTTCAGCCCCAAATTGGCAACCCCTTCAAGTTCCAACTGTGGAAGCTTTTCTGTCAATAAATCCTGCCTTCTCACTTTCTGGCCACCCCAGTCCCTTAATTCCTCCTGGTCATGAGACAAGAACCCCAACCTGAAGAAGCTGGTTTGCTGGCCACTGAAGCCAGTTGAACTGGGAGAGCTGCCAGCAGAAGGTGAGATTCTGAAGCTGAGACACTCCTGGGGTTAGGCTTGCCAACCCACTGAGTTAGCAACACTCTCAGGGCTTGGCTTGCCAACTCATTACAGTGAACACTCCTATTGGTAAGTTTGCCAGCCCATCAAGCTGACATTCTCTGTGGCTTGGCTTGCTGACCCATTGAACTGACACTCTGGAAATGCAGCTGACCTGAAAAATTCGTATCACAATTGAATAGCCAGAAGAAAAGGTAGAGAAGTCCAAAGGGTCCCAAGAACAGGAGCCTCTGTTCCCGAAAGTTGGGATGCACCCCCATTTTCACATGTGATCTCCAAACCCCAAGGGGGTTCTCATGGTGCCTTCATTACCAGACATGCTCTATTAAATCATCAACCACTGACAACAAAAACCAGAGTTTGGCAGTGGGGTTCTAATCAATTGTTTGTCCTTCTTGTGACCAACCTCCATCCTGAAGGTACCTAGGGACCTACCATAGTTACCTCATTAGCATAATCCTAGGTATAATTAAAAGAGATTGGTTATTAATTAGAAAAACACTCCTATTTCTCAGGATATCGTAAGGGTTTTAGGAGCTCTGTGCAAGGAACCAAAGATAGAGCCCAAATTTATTATACCACAATGAGTCATTTCTGTAATTTAAAAAAAGACAATAAAAGAGGTGAGAGATTAATAAATGAGCTTGAACACAAGGAAGGGCCTTGTGTTTTGTAAGGTAAAATTCTAATGCAAATCCCATGGATCTCAATAACCCAAGCCATCATCAAACATAATTTTACTCCCTATGGCCAAATCTGTACTCAAACACCAGATCAGGAATTGTTCGTGGAGAACCTTTAAAGGCCATATCTTCCACTTTCCAGAAAATGCGGGTTATTCACAGATACACCCAGACTGGACAAGGCTGTGTATATAGGCTTCCAGACCACTCTGGAAAAACTACCCACTGAGTTCTATTTAATCTAGTCCCACAGGGAACTCGCAATAATCATTTAAGAAAAAGTCATACAAAAAACCAGCTTATATGTCTTTTAGAAGAATGTTCATAAGGACAATCTACCTCATCACTTCTAGTAAAATCAATCAATGATTCTTCCCAAGACTTAAGTGCCATGAATACTCATATCCTCTAAGGAACTGATCTGCTCAGAGTCAGTGTGTATCATAACCTATGATGATTCTCTGAGTATGATGACTGTCAGTGATACTGGAGGCATGCTGGCACTTAATGTAACCAACAGGGTTCAAGAAGATAACAAATATTCCAACACTGGTCATGTAGTATAAACTCTATGAACAATAATTTCCTGATTCCATTTAGTCCTGATTTTAAAGGTATAGACTAAGTCTATTTTTCCCAGAGACAATCTTTTCCATTTTATATCTTCATTTAAATGAACTGATTTCTTCAGCCATACACAAATTCATCAGGGAATAAAATTAAGAATAAAACAACTAAAAGTCACCTGGGTCTTTGTCATTTTCTTCTGTTTCAGGAAATACCCTGCAAATAGGATGCTGTCTCTGGTCTCTTCTGCATCTGTCCTCAATGTTGATTAATAAATCTGAATCTGCAGTCAAGGGTGTCCCAAGAACTGATATCCAATTCCAAATCCAGGAACTTCCCCTTTCCATCACTTGAACTTCCTTGCTCCTGGGAAGCCAGGACTTGTGAGGTAAAGAGCAAGTTCATTTAGGTGACAAAATTCCTCTGGGTCTCAGTGCTTTCACTGCTGCTGCAAACTTACTTTAAGTTAAGGCCAATATTGCTTTTTTAATCAGATTATGAAACATATTTTTATTTTAGTTTCACATTTTCCCTACGTTTATTAAAAATTTTATTTATTTGTTTGTTTGTTTGTTTGTCTGTTTATTGAGTTGGAGTCTCACTCTCTCACACTGACTGGAGTGCAGTGGCACACTCACAGCCACCCCAGTATCGACTTTCTGGGCTCCAGTGAACCTTCCACCTCAGCCTTCCAAATTGCAAGAACTATATGCATTCTACCATACCTGGCTAATTTTTTATTTTATTGTCGAGATGTGTTCTCTCCAGGTTGTCTGGGCTGGTCTCAAACCCTTGGGATTAGGCAATTCACTTACCTCAGCCTCCCAAAGTGCTATGATTACAGGCTGAGCCACCGAGACTGGCCCATTCATTCATTTTATCTTAAAGATGTGGGGTACAATTCAGGATTAGATATGCAAGTGGTCATTGTAAAGGTAAAGTCTGGGACTACCTGTGGACCCCACTTTGCATGGTTTGAAATCAGGAACCCTTATTAAGTTATGTACACCCCCACCAGGCCAGTTTTCTGCTATTATCAATCTCTTTCTTATAGTATTATGGTAAATGTTTAGGGTCCACTCATGAGTGACCTTTGTTACTGTGATAAATCACTGAATATTATAGATTCTAAATCCATCCAAGTTGCTGTGAAGTTCTTAATCTTGTTTTTTATGGCTGTCTTATAGTCCATTGTGTATATGTACCTGTTTTTATCCAGTGCAGTTTTGATGGGTAGCATGGTTGGTTCCCCGTTCTTCAGATTGTAAATAGTGCTGCAATAAACATGGGTGTGATTTCAGTTTGTCTGGGTATATTCCTAGAAGAGGGATTACTGGATCATATGGAAGGTCAATTTCTAGGTTTTCCAAAATTGCCACATTGTTTTCCATGGTGGTTAAACTAGTTTGCATTCCCACCAACATGTAGAGGTGTTTCCTTTTCTCTGCATCCTCACCAGCATCTGTTGTTTTATTTTATTAATGACGGTCAGGTCAATATTTCTAGCTGCATCTTTATCAAGTTCACCAGTCTTACATTCCAGTATAATGAAACATAATATTCCGAATGTGAAGTAGAAATAGCATGAATGAGAGACAACAGGTGGAGAAGGAGAACTAGCATGGAAGAAAGCCTCTACAGCAGCAGACTTCTCAGACAGAACAATTTGGGGGTCCTAGAGAAGGTGAAATATGCACATTTTTCTTCCTTAAAATCATGTGTCCATATACCTGTGAATGGGCTAAATAGCATCTGCCCAGAACATGTCTCCATCCTAACCCCTCAAGCCTCTGAATGTGATTTTATTTGAAAAAAAAGTCTTTGCAGAAGTAGTTGAAAAATCACAAGATTATATCATCCTGAATTTTCTATGGGGGTCCTATGTCGACTGGCAAGTGTCTTTATATGAGACACACAGGTCCAGTGCGGTGGCTCAAGCCTGTAATCCAGGCACTAAGTATATACACATATACACATATATACATTAACGTATTCATAAAGTATTAAGTAGGTCTATTAACAGGATTAAATGAATGAATATTAATATATACATCCAATGGAATACTGTGCAGCTATTATGAATATTACATTTTTGTTGTACAGTGGCCCACACCTGCAATCCCAGTGCTTTGGAAGACCAATTCAGGAGGATTACTAGAGGCCAGTGGATGAAGAAAACCAGGGTAATATAGCAAAACCCTATTTCTACCTAAAACAAATTTTTAAAATTCCCTATTTAGTAAAAAGCAAAAAATCATGTATACACACACACACACACACACACACACACACACACACACACACACACACAAAGACACACATAAAAAAGTCCACGTGAAAATATTAAATGTGATTATGTCTAAAAATCAGATAGGTAATTTTTATTCTCTTGATTATTTTTCATAGGTATATAAAAAATTGAATGGAAAATACTGTTGTCAATCATACTGCAAGTTTGTGGTTTTTTAAACGTTAAATGTTAAAAAGTGAAATGACAGAAATGAAACACGAGTTATGAATTTTACAAAGTATAAATGTACAAATACAAGAAAAATAGCATTTGTCATTGAGTCAGAAATATTATGCACTTACCACTAACCATAACTTTATATATTTTAATTCTCTTAATTCACAACAACCTTGAGAGATGGACTTAACTTCTCTTTGCAAAAATGAAGAAATAAGACTCAGGCTAATAAGCTCATTCAAGTTATCCAGCAGAGCAACAATCCAGACTAAAAACGCAAAGTCAGTTCTCAAAATCCACTCACTTGCCACTGTGCCAATATGATTTGGAGATGCCAAATTGTTCACTTACAAAATATAAAAAAATCAATTAAAAAGTTATTAATAAAGCTATAATTGTATTACAAATTTTAGTAGAACACAGGAAGGCTGAAGTGTAAAAGGAAGGTATATTGATATCTGCAACTGACTTTGAAATGTGACAAAATATTTTAAATGAAAATAGGATGAATGAATGAACAGAGAGAGGGATAATAAGGGCACGTATACCGAAATGTTAATATTACAATCTATGTAATATTACAACTTGTTTTCACTGCAAAACTTATTCAACTGTGCTATGTGTCTGGAATTTTGCATACAAAAACGTAGAGGTGGAAAAACCTATTAGTAGTAACAAAAAGAAATAAATAACCAAGTCAATTTGTGGCAAGAAGGAAAAATTCTCAACAATCATAGGAAGCTACTCACTTTATATTGTGGAGTTCCAGCCTCTGGAGAGCAAGGCCTGTAGTGTGGGGAGGGAATGAGAAAGAATGACAAAGAACAATGGGATTGGGAGGACTCTTTCCTGAATAGGCAAGAGCAATTTTATTCTCACAGCATGCCCTTTATAAAAGGCCAAACCACACAAACAAGAAATATCTTAATGCTAACATCAGCAAGAAAAAAAAAGGTTAATGTTCATGACTTTCTTGACAAGATTACAACAGCACTGACGTTTGTACTATTAAGATTTAAAGTAAAACCACTAACATCTATTTTCTCTAAA
>JAPVLO010003701.1:0-19910 GCA_027257055.1 Cephalopachus bancanus | reverse complement strand
ATGATTCTTCAAATGGTTTTGATCACAGAGCTTGTTTTTCCTTATGCAGATGTAGCCTAAATAAATTTAGAAATGATTTCAATTTAAAAAGAACAGATGCTTATGGGCATAAAACTAAAGCTTTAGAAAGCTCATATATCTATTTCTCTTGATGTACAAGTGAGAATTTTGGATGATTATTTCAGGTAGTTTTAATGCTACTTATACAATTTTTAAAAATCTACTACAGATTTTGTTCATATTTATCTATTATCTAAGTAAGGTCATGTAAGATAGATTGAACGAGTTTTGGAGTAGGTATAGTCACAAATAAAGTAACAGCAGCTGGTTGCTTTTGTCAAACACAAAGCTCAACAAATGAAGCTGAATAGGCCAGGAAGCCTTTATTCAAGGTCCTTTGAAGACAAAGAGAGCTGAAACTTAACTCTGCTGAAATAAGGCAGAAGGGTTTCAAGCACTAAGGTGAGCTAGTGGGAATGTACTGAAGGACATTAGTGAGAGAATTGGCAATGTAATTGGTTTCCGCTATTTTTTTTTCTATTTTTATTTTAGATTCCGGGGTTATATGTGCACTTTCATTTCATGAACACATTGTGTAGTGGTGGGAGTGAAATCAGCTAAATCAGTTAATAAAATCAAATTACTAACAAAGTAATAATATTAACCAGCTTACTCCATTTTGTTTAAAACTTTCATCTTAGTTACCTGCCTGACCTAAAGATCAATGCCTATGAGTGATTACAGTAACGTTCCCATGACCACAGATCCCCAGCTTTCTCTCCTTTGGGCAGGTTATGCAGACCGTTGCCTGCTGACCGTTACAGAACTCCTTTGCCATAGCGTCCATGTAATTGAATGCTTTGTAAATGAAATCAAATGCTACGCTTTGACATTTTCATTGTTTGTTCTTATATTCTGTTAGTGTCCTACCCAATGTAACTCCATTGTATAGTCGCTGACCAAGAGGAAGCATCTTCCTGAGGGGAGAGAGGGAGAGAGGAGACTTCTAGGTGGCCATGAAGAAGCAGCACGCACGCCAGGAAAAGGCAAGCAGAAGACCTGGACCCTGAAACATGAGAGACCACAGTGGAGGCGTGCAGGCAGCTGCTGGCAGGCAGAGGTGCTCAACCCCATTAGGAATGAGAGAAACGCAAACCGAAGCCACCAGGTAAGGGTGGCTCAAGAGTTGCCAGGCTAGGACAGAAGTGACCCAAGGTCAGTGAGTGCCAGCCTCCAGGATACCATGTGCTGTAGGGGAGAAGGGTGTGCTGAAGCTGCTGTCCGAGGTGGAGTGGGCCAGCCATGGTATTCATGGTGGTTGACCTCAGCTCCTTGCTGTTGAGGGACCCTGCTGTGTTGTGTTCAGAGCACACAGAGCCCTTGCACGGTGACAGGGAAAGTCTACTCAGAGAGATGAATGCTTGGGGACAGCCCTCACCTGGCATATCAGACCTGACCTGTGTGGAACTTGGTGGACACTCTCTGACATCCACTTGCTGTTTGCCTTGGTCAGGTCGGGCTGCCGTGCAAAATACCAAGGTTGGGTCTAACAGCAGAGATTTATTTCCCCACAATTCTGGAGGCTAAAAGCCTGAGATCAGCATGCCTGCAGGGGCATCTTCTGGTGAGGCCTCTCCCTGAGTTCAGCACTGCTTTTTTTTTTCTTGAGTCGTAGTCTTTCTCTGTTGCCCAAGCTAGAGTGCAGTGGCACACTCACAGCCACTGCACACTCGACCTGCTGGGCTCAGGTGATTCTTCTGCCTCATCTTTCCAAGTAGCTGGAACCACAGGCACATGCCACCACACCCGGCTAAGCGGTGCTTTTCCATTGTGTCCTGACATGGAAGAGTCCTCTCTCATATCTCCTTTCATAAGGGCACCCATCCCACTCTGGACCCACCATCATGACCTTGCCTAGCCCTAGTTACCATCTCCAGATACTGTCATGGGACTAGCAGGGGACACAAGCACAGTCAATGGCAGTGTTTAACAACGCAGTTAACAGTTGAGAAAGGCCTCTGAGTGCTGGAGGGAAGGTATTTGGCACAGTGCTGGGGGCCGTCCCACACCAAGCTGTACTGTAAGCTGGACACTCTGTGAGATCCAAGTGAAGTGCCCTGGGCTTTGGGGTCCTCAGAGTGTGCCGAGGCATCTGTAGTCTGAGGACTGGGCACAGGGGCTGCTTTCTATGTGCACCTTGGATCCCTCTGTCCTCTGCAGGGTGGGAGATCCTGGACTTGGCCTCCCAGACAGGAGGGTCTACTGCTTTGGTTCCCCTGTGAGTTCCCAGCAGGGTGAGCCACTGCGCCCGGGGGGGCTGGACCAGGAAGGGACAGAGCAGCACCATGGACCTTGAGGCAAGTTGGGCCTTTCCTGCCAAAACCACTTGTGCTTTTGGTCTCTGGCTTGGCTTCTTCCAGGAGAGCCAACCCCTCACAGGGGCCCTCAGCACCTCATAGACGGCATTCCCATGTCCCCACCCTCCTGGTCCATTTCCTGTGTGCCATTTGAACTGTGCTGGTCTCCCACATGAGGGACAGAGCCTCTGACCCTTCACCTGTTGCCTCAGGAGCCCTCACCCCCACCCAGTCTCCACTCACCTGGACCAAGGGGTTGGTGATAGGAGGTGGGGTCTGTGGGAGATGATGAGGTTATGAGAGTGGAGACTCATGAATGGGCTTCGTGTTCTTATACAAGACCCCAGAGAGTTCCCCTACAGGAAGACAGCGAGAAGGTGCCAGCTGGGAGTAGAAAGTGAGCCCTCAACAGACACTGAGTCCGCCACACTTTGATCTTGGGTTTCAGCCTCCAGGACTGAGAGACATAAGTGTTTATAAGGCACCACTTGCTTCTGTGTGCCTCCCTGAGGTTGTGTGTGAGCACTATTTGTCCTCTCCCTTGATATGGCAGTGTCATGAGAGGGACAATGCATGTCCCACTCCTGAGCATCCTATGCTCTGTGTGCAACTGCCAGTAGAGGACCAGGTGTGGCCATTAAGCGGGCAGGAAGGAGTGGTCACCACATGGCTAGGCACAGTTGCTAATCCCTACTGGGGTTCTGGCCATCCAGGCACAACCATGAGCCCAACAACCCTGGGTGGAGCAGATGGTGATGTTCTCTATGATACTCTGCCCCAGAGAAGGGCCATGGCTCCTGCTGCCCTCCCCAAGGAGTGTTCCTGCTCCAGGCATCAAAACGGGGCATGGATGGCAGCCCCAGGTTACAGAACTGATGGGGTAAACTCCGCCCCTGTCTCTCCCACTCCAGGCCTCTGTGGTAGGCTACCAGACAGCACCTACTCCTAGACTGGCCCTGCCCACGCTGTGGATTGTGCCCATCCCCAGGGGAAAGTGGCCACGGCCCTCCCAGAGGGGAGACCAGGGTAGGGTGAGCTAGCAGCCCCTGGCCAGCTTGCTCTGACCCTGGACCAGAGCCTGGAGGGGCTGGGGCTGAAGTGGCTACCTTGTCTTACTGTAGGACTCACCAGCTGGGGCATGTTCATGCACAAGGAGTTTGAGCAGCTGGCCCCTGTGCTGGATGGCTTCAGCTTCATACCTACGACTATTCCATGGCGCAGCAGTGAGTATGGGCTTGGGGGTGGCACAT
The DNA here is from genome assembly GCA_027257055.1 of Cephalopachus bancanus. Taxonomy (NCBI): domain Eukaryota; kingdom Metazoa; phylum Chordata; class Mammalia; order Primates; family Tarsiidae; genus Cephalopachus; species Cephalopachus bancanus. The sequence continues at coordinate 16,303 of JAPVLO010003701.1, read as the reverse complement.
GGCAGATACCTTCCTGCCTGTGGGATTGGCAGCTTGGTGCTCATGGTTACCTCCTCCAAGTGACCTCAGGACAGAAGCCTGCCTGGCAGAAGCTCCTGTTGCTGTGTCTGTCCTGTGCATTGTGGGTGGCCATGTGGGTGGGGTCCCTGCCTGGTGTGACTGGGTCACCAGAGGGCACAGGCACAGTTACACCCAGTCCTGCCACTGCCTACTGTTCCCTTTCCTGGGGCTGTGGCCTGAGCCAGACTGCTTCCAGAGGGTCTTGTAAAGCTGACCAGGCAGGTGCACAGTGGGAAGGACACCCGGAAGGCTGTGTCTGCCGACCCTTCCTCCTGCCTCATGTCATGGACCCTGCCTGCCACTCTGGGTCTGGGGGGCCTCACATGAATGCCTTACCCTGGGTGTGGGTTCCCATGGAAGGTGCCAGGGGCCTGCCCGCTTGGCTGACAGCCCTTTAGGATAAGTTGATCCTCCTTCTACAGCTCTTGAGAGGTGTCAGCCACTGCACAGAGGGAGAATGTGGGTGGCCTCAAGGATGGGGTCAGGGTCTCCTGCCTGCCACTGAAACACACTCTCCTTGCCCTGTAGGCCTGGCCCTAATGCACCCCTGTCCTGGGTTCGAGCCTGTGTCCAGGTCCTAGACCCCAAGTCCAAGTGGCAGAGCAAAATCCTCCTAGGGTTCAACTTCTATGGAGTGGACTACATAATCTCCAAGGACACCCACGAGCCCATTGCTGATGCCAGGTGAGCTCAGGGCTCTCTCTGCCACACTCAGGAAGATGTTACTGGTCACTAGTGGGTATCAGTGTGGGGAAAGAGGTGGGGTGGGGAAGAGGCCCTGGTTCCCTGGCCTTAGGGACCACAGAGTGAGTGATACAGGCTGGGCAGGAAGCTCTGGGTCCTGCATCCACCCTACCTCAGTCCCCACTTGGGGTCACCATCCTCCCCACTGTATTAGTCAAGTGCCAGCCATGGTGCTGTGTCATCGGTCTTGAGAGAACAGGATCTCAGCCACATGGCTGTTGAGACCTATCCCTACTTTGTGCGAGGCGGAGGTTGCATCTTCCCATCTGTCCACTTGCTACACAGGGACCTGTGACAAGCTGTCCACCTCCTCTCTCTTGGTGGCATACATCTGTGGATGTTTCCTTTGATGTGGTTGCCTTGTGTATTCTTTGTTCATTCTGCTGCTGTGATTTCTTTCCAACCTTGTTTTTCTTTGTTTCTGGAAGGTATTTTTGTCCACTGTGGAATTCTGGGTTGACAGCTTTTTGTCAGTACTTTAAGGCTGTTGCCCTGCCATCTTCTCACCTGTATTTTTCCAACAAGAAATGTGTTGTTTTTTTCTTTCTTCCTTGTAGCAGGGAGCTCAACCTGACCTAGGGTAAGGGATGTCCATCTGAGGACATGGCTGGGGACCACAGCACAAATAGGAGGCAGGGAGGACAGAGAAGGGAGGCCAGTCTTGGGAGGGACTATGAGTTATCTACAGATATTGGATTTCTCCTTGGAGCCATGAGGACACCAATGTCTTGCAAGGGGAAGACATCTCAGGGAGAGGGTAGAGGCGTGGAAACCAATGTCCAGCTTGCCAAGGGGCCAGTCCTTACCCTGGCCTCCCCATTCATGCCACACAGGGCACTTGAGCCAAATGGCTCTGGGATATGCCCACACATGCCAGTTAACCAGGCTCACTGACCCTCTTGTCCCGCAAGGGATGTGTCCTTGGCTGCTCCTTTGCTCCAGCTTGGAGGCACTCCTTCCTCCACAGTGGGGACAGCAGTGCCAAGAGGGTGTGACCTTGGCCCACCTCTCCTGGCCTTTCTGAGAGACAGAGGGGACATTATCAGAGTCCTGTGCTATTGGTACAGTGGACTTGGTGAAATAGAGAAGAGGTTACAATGGTGGCCACATGAGGAGAGGAGGCAGGCTGGACTCCCGGGCAGGACATGGCCACATGGAACAAAACCAGCCTTCTTGTACCTTCCCTGCAGGCAGACTTGGAAGAGGCAGATGCCCATGGCACAGTTGGCCATCCCATCCTTAGGGCACCTCATCTGCCAATTTCAAAACAAAGTGACTCAGGGCCCTGTGTACATTCTAGGTCTCCTGACCCTGCAGACACAGACGTGCTACTATCCCAAATCCTACTGCACATAAAATCCATCCTGGACAGGGTGGTCGCCTCCTAAGGGACCTGCTCCTAGGCAGGCCCCTTGGTGACCATCTCTGTAGCAGCCAGGTGGACATTGTAAAAACCCAAACCAAGCCTCCTCCCTCCTTCCGCCAGGCCTCACACATAACAAGAGGCTACCGTGCTTCCTGGGCTGCCTGAAGGCTGGGAGTTCTTGGGGCTCTGGGGGCTGAAGGTATTCTGGAGGCTGGGCATCCAAGGCCTTCTAGAGGCTGGGAGTCCAAGTGTCCTGGAGGCTTGAATTCCAGAGCTTTATGGAGGTTGGGATCCAGGGTGCTCTGGAGGTGGGGAATCCAAGGTGATCTGGGGGCTGGGAGTCCAGGGTGTTCTGGAGGCTGGGAATCCAGGGTGTCAGCAGGGCTGGTTCCTTCTGGGGTTTCTATGCCTCTTCCCATTCTGGTATTTTGGGCATTTTATCATGCTGGTAGCTTTTGGATGTGTTCCTGCTGTCTTTGCCTCTGCCTTAATGCTATCTCCTTCTCTTGAGTCTCTACTCTCCCCTCTTATAAGGACACCAGTCACTGAATTCAGGATGGTCTCAAGTCCAGAATGGCTTCATCCTAAGAGCCTTAGTTATGTCTCCAAAGACCCTATTTCCACCACAGGTACTGAGCATTCAGATGCGAAAGCCCCTTTTAGAGGTGCCATGCACCCCACTGCAGTCACCTCATGGCCCTGCAGATCTGACTCTTGTCTGCTTATCCAGCTCTTCTCCCCTCCCCTTCAGTGCCCTCACGGCAGGCTCTTGGCCTGCCCATGTGTCCCCGTGTCACCTCACCTGACTTGACATTTGTCCTCTTCCTCCAAACTTCCTGTCCAGTCACCCTTCTCTCCATCACCCCTCATCCTGCTCTGTCCTCCAGGACACCATCATCCCCGAAACAGGATTTCAGACACGATTATTGACATGCTGGCTTGTCCCAGCTCCCTCCAGAATGGGATAACATTGATGGCAGAGACTGAGCCTCATAAGGTCAAGCCTCAGATTCTGGAATGGCACCCACACTCAGGCCCATCATGGATGGATGGATGGATGGATGGTGGATGGATGGATGATGGTGGATGGATGGGTGGTGAATGGATGGATAGTTATGATCAGTGCTGAGCCGATCAGGGCGAGGGTGGAACTGTCATTTCTTCTGCAGCTCCCCCATGTGTGAAGAGGAAGATGTTGCCTCACCCTCCGGGGACACCAAGGCCTAACATCCCTTCTGTGTCCCCTCCTTGTGTTTCAGATCATCCTGATGAGGTCCTCACTCGGCAACCGCGACCAGAGCCTCTTCCTCAGCACAGACATGCGTGTCACCTTCCAGAAGCAGCTCATCCTCTTCTTCATAGAAATGATGATTTTCCACCCTGAGCAGGAGGACAAGTCCCTGGTCTACACCAAGGAGAGCAAGGCAGGACATGGGTCACACACTTGCTCATGGGCTAAGGCAGCACCCACTAGTCTAAGCTCAACTCATGAGGAAAGGAGCCTTCTTTCAGCACATGGGACCCAGGAGGCCTGGCTGGTCCAGGAGGAGCCTCTGGGCTGGGGGTGCAGGACCCCACGACAGCCTCCTCCTTGGTGCCCACATGTGGTCCATTGGTCAGTCATCGGGAACAGCAACCACTTGGCTATGTCAGGGACTGAGTGAGGCAGGTGGCAGGCACCCTCAGCACAGAGCACTCAGATGGGGTCAGTGGGTGGTAGGCAGGTCTTAGGGTCTTAGGTAGGATGGACAGATGGACAGACGGATAGATGGATAAATGGATGAAGGGATAGATGGATAAATAGATGGGTAGCCGGGATGGATGGACAGAAGAATGGGTGAATAAATCAAAGGCACACAGATGGACAGATGGAAGGGTAGGTGGGATAGATAGACAGAAGAATATACCCATTATGGATGGACTGACAGACAGACAGATGGACAGATGAACAAATGGATGGATGCATAGATGAATAAATGGATGGACGGACGGACAGATAAATGGTCAGGTGGATGGATGGATGGATGGATGGATGGATGGATGGATGGATGGATGGCAGCTGGCTAAATGAGTGAATAAATGATAAATCTCTACCAGGGGGATTTGAATGGCTCTTGGGGCAAGTAGGTGGAGATGAGGGTGGGGACTCCTGGAAGAAGGTGAGGCTTCCTGGGGCCAATGGGTGCATGTGCGCAGATGAGGTGGCTCCAGTGGGCTCCCTGATGAACCAAGTCCTGCAGTTGGTAGTGGTCACTGACATTCGGTCTTTGTGTCATAGCTACCAGTCCAGATTAATGTCACAGATCTGGGCTTGTCATGCAGAGATGGCGGGGATGCCCTGATCTAATACATGTTTGTCACCTTGGCTGCCCCATCTCAGGCACTCCATTAGGGCAGTCCCAGCAGACTCACACAGCCTCCACGTAAAGAGAACACTGGGGACCAGGGCCCAGGGTGGCACTCCTTGCACTAGGTCAGGGGTTCTTTGAGGGAGAAGGGGCACAGGGCAGTCACTCAAGGCCTTGGAGATCTGGACTCTTACCTGCAGGGATACAGACCTGGGGAATGCAGCTGCCCCCAAGGATGGGAGTCAGCCAGTGGAGGGGTAAGGAGGAGGGGTGTTCCAGGCAGAGGGAACAGCATGTACAAATGCTAGGAGGCAAGAGAGAGCAAAACACGTGGGTTCAGGTAACAGCAAATGCTTCACTAGAGCTGGGGCCTGGGTGGTGCTCATAGCATGATTTGTGCTTCAGACCAGGGGTGAGCACACCCAGGCTGTCAGGCAGGGTCACAGGCATGACCTGCGTGGCTCCTCTGATTTGACATACCCCCACAGAAGGCCTATATGAGAGCCTGGGTGCACTTGCTCCTGGCTGACGCATGCACTATGCTGTGAGCCTGCAGTCAGCAGTCTGAGGATTTTCAGTGTCACTTTTGAGTCTTGTACAGTACAGTGTGTGATCTCTGAATGCCCTGAGATGGGCCCAGCTGTGTTCGCAGGGAGGCAGGAGAGACAGAGGCAGCCCAGGCAGGGTGGAGAAGGGGGCTGTCTTGGGAGATGGGAGGAGGCTGAAGGGTTTCCTACCCCTCCACTGGCTGACTCCCATCCTTGGCCCAGCCCAGGAGGGCTCTGCTCTGATTGGAGGAGCTGGGGGAGGCAGACACCTCTAGGACTGTGATTGGATGGACCAGTGGATGATGGGAGGGAGGGAGGCTGTTTTCTGGAACTAGAGAGGAGGAGGAAGGGGAAGAGGGGGAAGGGGTAGAGGAGGAAGGAGGAAGGAGAAAGGTGGAGGAGGAAGAAGGGGAGGAGAGAGAAGAGGAGGAGGAAGAAGGGGAGGAGGAGAAAGGGGAGAAGAAGAGGGAGAGAAGGGGAGAAGGAAGAAGGGGAGGGAGGAAGGGAAGTAGGAGAAAGGGGGAAGAGGAGGAAGGCAAGGAGGAGGAAGGGGAGAAGGAAGAGAGGAGAGAAGGGGAGGAGGAGGAAGGGAGGTAGAAAAAAAGGAAGAAAAGGAGGAGGAGAAAGGAGGAGGAAGGGGAGGAGCATGTGGATGCTGGAAGGAGCCTGCTGTTGAGCTGGGGTGCATCAGGAGGAAGTGTCCACTGGTGGCTTCCAAGAGTCAGGGGCCATCAGGGCAGAAGTGAAGACTAAGTCCCTGATGGAGAGAGGACTGGGAAGGAGAGCACACAGAGGGAGCCAAGGTGAACCTGGAATTCTCCTTGGTGCCCTACCTGGGGAGAACCTTCCCTCCTTGCCCCCTTCCCTCCATCACTTCAGGGCCTAGTGTGCTGGCTTTGTCTTGGGAGCTGGGGAAGCATCTGGAACAGGACAGAGCCCTGCCCTGGTGCAGGTAGGGAAGGAGTAGGTGAGCGGTGGTCCCTGGACAGCAGTGAGCATGCCTTGGAGAGGGCAAGGCTGGCCTTTGTGTGGTGCAAGAGTTCAGAACTGGGACTTGTGACTGCAGCATCAGAGGGAGAGAGGCCACTGGAAGCCAGGGGCTAGGAAGGCCCTGGGAGAGCTGCAGGGTCAGGGGCTCCCACATGCCCACCTGCAGAAGGTACCCTGCTGTCATGGGATGGTGGGAAGTAATCCTGACCGCAGGCAGGTGGTACATCCTCCCTGTAAGGCAGGTATCCAGATTTCCATTTTAAAAAGTGGGGAAATGGCCGGGCGTGGTGGCTCAGCCTGTAATCCCAGCACTGTGGGAGGCCAAAGAAAATGAATTGTCTGAATCCATGGGTTTGAGACTAGCCCAGGCAACTTGGGCGAGACCTCATCTCTACAATAAATCAAAAACTTAGCTGAGCGTGGTAGCGCACGCCTGTTGTTGCAGCTGCTTGGAAAGCCTTGGAAGGATCGCTGGAGCCCAGCAAGTCGAGGCTGCAGTGCCCAAGAGGCATGCCACTGCCCTCCAGCCTGGGTGACAGAGTGAGATTCCAACTCAAAAAAAAAAGTGGGGAAACAGGCTAAGAACAGCCTGGAGCACATGCAAGGCCATGTGGCTGTGTACAGTGGGCTCTTGCCAGACCCCAAGATCTCTAGAATCAGACTTTCTCCTTAAAATGTCACTGCTGGAGCCATCATTTTATAGATGGGGAAACTGAGACAAAGAAATGTCACAGTGACTGTGACATGGAGGCAGAGGCTGTAGATGTGGGTCCCTACCTCCCTGCCCAGCCCTCTTCTCCTCCCCTTCCCCAGTTCTCTCTTTTCTCCCCCCAGTCCCACCTTCTCTTTCCTCCCCTCCCTGTCCAGTCTTCTGTCCCCTCCCCCATCCCACTCTCTCTCCCCTCCCTCCCTACCCACCCCTTTCTCTCTCCCTTCCCCCAGCCCCCCCCCCTCACCGCTCCCTGCCTACTCAGCCTTTTCTCCCCTTCCCTTCCTGTCCAGCCCTCTCCCCTCCTTCTCCCCCTCTCCCCTCCTGACCCAGTCCACATTCTCAATCAGGACTCCCAGGGGTCACACCAGCAGGGTGTCCTGGCCCAGGCCTGTCTGTAACAAGACATGCTGAGCTCTGAGTGTACTTGTATAGTGCTCGATTTCAGCATGTGTGATGGTTTCTGGGTCCCAGGATCCACTGATCCCACACAGCCACCCTCCTTTCAGAAGGCAGAGGAGGCTTTCCTGTCAATGCACCATCCTCCCACAAGGTAGCTGGCAAAGAATCCACAAAATAATGCAAATCAAAGAGATCAGGACATCAATTGTAGCATCTCAGCACTGCACTGAAGCCTGTTTTGGCATCTCTTGGGAGCTTGAGATGAAACTTGCTGAAGCACAAATGAAACTTTGAGCAGAAATGAAAGGAAAGGAAAGGAAGGGAGGGAGACAGAGCTGTCCCCTGTTTCCAAGATGGGAAGAGAGAGCAGTGGGTTGTGGATTCACTGTGTGCCGAAAGGGCTAGGCTTCCTCTGCATGTGATCCAGTGGAATCATCCCAGCCTTCTGAGTGAAGATTGTCAGCTCATTTTACAGCTGAGGAAAACTGAGGCTTGCCCAAGGAACTGACTCCAGGTGGGGGTTGGAGCCCAGATCTGGCTGGCTCTGCTGCCGGAGGCCATGGCTGCAGGTGTCTTGGTACTGCTGTTAGGGATTGTCCCAGTCACATGAGAAGGTAGGAGGCCAGACTGCCCCTGGCAGGACCCCACCACCATCTCATTCATCACCTGTCCCCAGAGGACAGAGGCCCAGCCCAATGAGGAAAGTCACCACCTGTTCAAAATGCTCTTCTGACTCCTCGCCCCTGAGAGATGGAGTGGGAGCTCTACCCCTCCTCCCACACCAGCCCACAGTGACACTGCCTTTCCCCAATGGGAGGCCCAGCACCCTGGAGCCAGGCTCACTGTGTACCTAGTACCTTCTGCTTCAGGGCCTGTGCTTGGTCATCCCTCCATCTGGAACAGCTCCTGGCCCCCGCTGTTTGCAGACACACCATGATCCTCAGATGTGGCCTCATGCCTGGCAGCAGTCAGGCCTGAGGAGGAAGCCAGGGTACATCCAGGTGCTTCACCCTGAGGTACTTGAGCACAAGGACCTAGGCACAATTAAGTTGGAGGGGCTGCAGGATTGAAAAGGGAAGGCAAGGCCACCAAGATGGGGTGGTGCAGTCACAGCCAAGAAACAGCCACCATCATGAGCCTTGAGACCCATCTGCTGGGTCCTGCTGGGCCTGGACTGGGCTCTCCTATGGAAGGTGATGCTTTGAATCCAGCCTTCTGGTGTCTGGGACATGGCGGCTGCCCATGCAGTTGGTGTCCTGGGAGGCTCAGGGCTGTGGATCCAGTGGGTGTGCACACCCAGCACTGCCACCTCAGGGAATCCCCCCAGCTCCCTGAAAACCAGTGAGGGGAGAAAAAGTGAGATCTTCCCCACCCATCTCATGGCAGAGACCCCCCCTAACACAAGACATGTTAACAAGAGAAAAGGCATTTAGTCCACTTTGTGTGACATTAAGGAACCCCCAAGACTGGTAATTTATCAAGAAAAGATGTTTATTTGGCTCATAGTTCTGCATGATGCTGGCATCTGCTTGCCTTCTAGTGAGGCCTCAGGAAAATTTTACTCATGATGAAGGGGGTGGGGAGCCAGTGTGTCATGTGGTGAGAAAGGAAGCAAGAGAGAGGGGAGGTGCTAGGCTCTTTAAACACCCAGTTCTTGTGTGAACTCATGGAGCAAGAACTCACCCATCACCATGGGGAGGACACCAAGTCATCCATGAGGGGCCAAACCCATGACCCAGACACCTCCCACCAGGCCCACATCTAATACTGGGGGTCGCATTTCAACATGAGACTTGGAAGGGACAAACATAGATTATCAAAAAGCATCATGGATGATTAGAATATAAATGATTTGTGGCATCAGAGCCTTAACAAATGAAAACCCAAAGAGCCAGGAAGTCTGAGTCTCTCTGTGCTTGTATTTGAAGAGGGGACAATATTGAGGAAGTGTGATTGGAAAGCTAAGTGTTGTGAGTCTATTGAGGCAGGTCTCTGCAAGGCCTGCCTGTTCAGGGTCTCAGTCTCCTTATGATATTCCTTCCTCCGGGTATGGGGCAGGACACCTGTCACATGAGGGTCTTCTGGGAGAAGGGAGGGCGTGACTCAAGGGCTAAGGAGCTGCTTCAGGGAAGGAGGGAGGTGGGGAGTGGCTTTCCTGCTTCCACTGTTTGCTCAGTGTCCATGATGCCTAGGGTTCCCCACCCAGTCTCTCATTTGGAAGTGAAGCCACGTGGTGCTGCCCCCTGGCATGGTGGGCATCATGTGGCACAGATGAGCCCCCTGATCCTTGCTCCTCTCCACTGTCATTCCTGCCAGGTCCAAGAGCTGGCTCTCTTCAACCTGAGCAGATCTCAGGTCCCTCTTAGGGCTGTCCTGTCTGTGAAAGAGGATGTGACCTTGTCCTCCAGACCATCATGGGTAAGAGAGAAGCTTTGTTTCTTGCCCTGTGGCCCCAGCAACATCCACTTGGTTTCTCCAAAACTCACTCTGCTTGATCGGTGTCCTGTCCCCAGCTTGGGTACCCAGGTCAGAGCTGTGGGTGGAAACCCAGGGACCAGCAGTCTCCAACCCTTCCCCCCAGACCTGGTCACTGACATGAGGACACTGTCACTCACTTCAGTTCATCTGCACCTCCCAGGGCCTGTTCAACTCCCAAATCAGGCCTTCCTTGGAGCCGTTTCTACCTCCTCACATGACTGCTGTCCCTGACAGGATACAGACCTGGCCTCCTCATGCCCGCCCTCCTTCACCCCATGGCAGCTTAGTGGGCTCCCTGAGCCCACAGCCTCCAAGGTGGTCAGGGCAGAACCCACTGCATGATTAGCAGGGTCCAGTGAAGAATGGAAAATGTTGACAATTAGCACAAGCCCTGCTCCCTTTCTTCTATGGTCCCCTCGCTCCCCAGACCTCTCACTATGTTCTTTGTGAGCTGTTTAATGTTTAATGCTTTGCTGTCTTGCACACAGGGACACTCTCTGGGCAAACCCCACCTCCCGTCCTGGGGTTGGCCTCAAGACTCAGTGCACAGGGCACCCACCTTTATCCCTCCCTGGACTCTGGCCCAGCTCAGGCACTTGCTGGGGGTGAGGACAGCAGACTGCCCCTAAGTATGGGGAATTTTGTGAAAGGTCCCCTGCATGGACCCCTGTGGCAATGCCATACTCCTGCTGGGGCCACTGCATTCTCCTGCTTCGACCTCCCTTCACTCCTCTCTCTCTTCCTCTCACCCTCTCAGGCTCAGACACACCTCCTCTGGGAGGCTGAGATTTCACCCTGGAGAACCTTGTTTTCTGGCCCATGTCAGTTAACCTGGGTGGGAATGGTGCAATGGAGTGCTGCAAGCTGGTCTGTACCCCCAGTGTGAGCACAGTTTGTTGCACAAGACTGACTTCTCCCCAGGAATTTACAATAGCAGGGACATCACCCTCTTTCAGAAGTGACTCCTTCCTGATATCCTGACCACACTTTTGTTTCTCTCCTTTTTCTGTCCTAAAGTTCTACATGTCCTCTGACTTGGAGATGAAATAGACGCTTCTGCAGGAGCAAATGACCAAACCCCACGTGTTTTGGTGAGCACACTCCCCAGAAACGCTTGGAAGTCCCCAAAGGCAAAGTCAGTCCCACAGGGCTCACGGCTCCCTTTCCCCCTCCTGGCCTTTTCCCAGTCAGGGGGTCTCACCATCTCTGGCTTCTGCCCCCAGCCTCCCAAACTCCCATCCTAGGGGACCCCAGATTCATTTTTTGATCCACTGGGGGCAGGATTAGAAATGATGAGGGGCCCAGAGCTGGTGTCTCTCAGCCCACATTTATACCCATAAGCCAGTTGTGTGGCTTTGCACACCTAACACTCCTTCAATGGAAAGAAGCTGAAGCCACCCAGAGCAGGGCCACTGCACCACATCCTTCCTTTACCCCAGGTCCTGGTTCAGCCCCTGACTTACTGTCCCAGATGGTGCAGCCTCCTCACTCTGCCTGGCCTCAGCCCCATCCATCCCTGCCTCATCTCAGCCACAGCCTTCCTCGACCACACCCTGCCTCCACTGAGGCCTGCCTTGGCCCTGCCCTTTTGCCCCATCCAGGCCTGGATTTCCCTCCTATAGCCCAACCTGTCACCTTGCTTGCCCCCTCCTGGGGTCCAAAAAGTGGATAAGTTCATGAGGTACCCCAGACAAGTCCCCGCCCCAGTCTTCTGAGAGCCTGAGCAGGAAAAATGGTCACAGGCAGGCGAGGTGGAGTTCAGAATACTGGCTTAGGGCGAATTGGGGACCTGTGTCCAGGCTGGCTGTGCTGCCTCCTCATATGCACCATCTCATGGCAGCACGTGTTTCTAGACATGTGTGTGAGATTGTCAGTGAGGCCTGTCAGGGGGAGCACTTGCCTGACATCCCTGGCAGTAGGATAGACCAGGTGCCAAGCACGGTTGGCACAGAGCCCATGTCTGCCCACCTGCTGTGACCATCACTCAGGCTTCAGGTTAAACCACCTCTCCGCATGCATCAATACACATGTGTTCTCTCCATGCATCCTGTTTCCTGTGTGTGCACATGCACACACATATGCATACATTCCTAGCTTTATCTCATTTGTACAACAAACTATGGTCCAGGCTTCCCAGGTGTGCCACAGTCCCATCACTCCAACAGAGGACCCCCCTCCCCTTTCCTTACTTGTAACTACTTCTTGCTAACCTGGGCGAGAGACCCATTTCCTATGGGTCCCATGGACTGTAAGGGAGCCTTTGTCTCTCCTCTGGAATATGGAGCATACACCCTTTGCTCATGGGGAGAGGCAACAGCTGTCTCTCCCCAGGCTGCCTGTGGGAGGGCCCCATTCCTTTCTTGAAAACCGGAGCACTGCCATCCATCAATGGCCTTGTTGCTACTGTCAACTGTCAGGAACCAGAGTTGCTAAGAGGGGATGCTGGGGCCTCGTGGGCTCACAGGAGCTGGGAGCAGGACAAGGCGCTGGGATTTCTGAGCCATGATGGTTTAGGGAATTGACCAGGCTCTGTATCCTGTCCCAGCCCAGGCTGTGGTGGCATCCCCACCCAGGCTGGGATCATGTGTATGTCCCCAGCCAGAGTGAGAAACCAGCCCACAATACCAAGAGGGAAATTGGTGGTAATTGAAACATGTTCTTATCTCAAGTAAATCAAGTTATTTCCTCCCCAAGTTTCTCAGATTGCTTGGAGTGGTTATGCATGTAAGGTAATCACACCAGTGCTTGGCCACAGGGCTAGGATCTCTCCTGGAGTGTGATGAGAGTGTAGTGTTGGGCCTCCTGTGGTAAGCCATGACGGATGCTGTTTTGACAACACCTCCAAGCAGCTCTTTGTCCTTGAACTGCAGCAGGAATTCCAATACCCTGTGTCTGACTCAGACTCATCAGTGCCTTGTGACACTGCACAATAAGCTTAGGGTGGGCAAGGTGGTGGGCCAAATGCTCTGACACCACCCATCACCTCCCCTCAGTTTCCCCACACCCAAGAACAGACTCTCAGTGGCAGCCGCCCTTGACTGCTGTGTTGTGAAGACTGACTGTCTGCCAGATAATGTATGGTGGGAGGGGTTTGAACGCATCACCCTACAGAATCCCCACAGCTGCCCACAAGTGCCTCCTCTCATGATATGGGGGAAACTGAGGCTCAGAGAGGCTCAGGCTCTTCTTTGTTTTAGGTCATGTGGCCCTAGGCAGCAGTGCTGGGTCTTGGCCAGGGGCCATACCTTGGCCACACTGCTGGACTGTGAAGACACCCAGGCTTCACCTGTTGTTGCTGTGTCTGCCTCCCTACTCAGCCCCATGCCTGCCCAGGGATGGCTGTTCCTTCCTCTCCCATCAGCTCCAGGGCCTTCCCCAGGCATGGGCATGGGGCAGGGGAGGTAGGAAGAAGGGAGTAGGAGCCATTCCACTACAGCCTTGGCCATCATATCTCTGAGGCTCATCAGAGCCATTTGCATCAGAATTGCTTTCCGGAAGGAATAGTGGGTCACCAGAATGTCCGGAGTTAATATTGTTGTGGTGGAGGAACACAAGTCCAGTCCTGTACTCCCTGCGCTGGCTCGGATGAGCCCTGCGATGGAACAAATGGAATGAATGGGTTCATGGCTGTTGCTGCCCCTATTGTTGCTTGGGGCCGAAGTTGGCCCCTCCAGGCGTTTCCCTGAACCAGGGCAGCCTGGTCCTGTGTTAAAGGGGTACCATTCTTATGAAATTTGGTTTTGCAGTCCTTGGCCCAATGGAAGCCTTTTTGGCATTCCAGGCATATTGTTTTTGGCCGATTAATTCCAGTAGGAGGCAGTGTTGTAAGAGTATTGGTAGCACTTTGTCTAGCTGGACATTTTCTTTTATATGACCAAATTGTCCACAATTAAAGCATGAAATGGCCGAAGGAACCTTATTCTTATTACTCCCTTGCATATTTTGAATTACTTAAAAAAAGATTCCCTCCTAAGGGCAGCGACCATAGCCATGCCCTGTACATAAGCTGGGCTTACATCGGCACATTGTCTGGCAAAGTCAGTAATTTGCCCTGTTTTCCTTATAGGTCTAATAAGAGCCTGACAAGTATTATTAGCGTTTTCAAAGGTCAGCTGCTTAATTAATATATTGCCAGCTTCCTCATTAGAAATAACCCGATTGACAGCAGTGTTAACCTGGCAAGAAAATCCTCATAATTTTCTTCATCTCATTGTCTAACACTAGATAAAGAGGAAGTTTGAGTTGACTCAGCAGGCAATTTTTTCCAAGCCTTGATAGCACAATCAGAAATTTGATTAAATACCTCTTTGGGTAACAATGATTGAGCATGATGAGTATTAAAAATTCCAGTTCCCATGAGCAAATGTACCTGGAAGTTGACTTAAGTTTTGAGTCATTTGGATTTGTACCTGGTCCTCATATTCTGTTTTCCACAGTAAGTTGGCACCTCCAGACAGGCAGCTTTTGGTCAATTGTTGCCAGTCAAGGGTAGTCATCCACTGAGAAGAAAATTGATCTAAAATAGTGAGTGTATAAGGGGCTAGAGGGCCATATTTTGCACTTGGTTCTCTTAGAAGTATTCATTAAGACACTGATGAACATTTTACATTCCTTAGATTTGCTTTGGCCCATGATTAGATCACGGCTCTGGCTTCACAAAAACTTTGCTTACCCGTCCTCACTCTGCCTGTCTCTACAGAGGGGTCTGCAGTACCCTGGGTAAGATCCTAGCTGCCCTGAAATGAGAAAAAACTTACTTTGAGGGCCCCACGTTGGGTGCCCTGGAAAGTTTACCTTTCCAGGGCCAGCCCCTGCAGAGAGATTTAGGGGGTCCCTTGGAAGGTGTGGCAGCGTCGACAATTATTCTGGAGAAGTAAAGAGAGGAGAAAGAGACTGGACTCCTGCTCAGGTGACCAGAAGCCATTTAATGGGTGTAATCCCAGGGCTTTTATCCCCAAACTCTGCAAATTTATCATCATGGGAACTCCTGCGGCTATGGTTACACAAAAGGTAGCATGTGCCTTCCACATGAACAGGTCCAGGTGCACACAGGACAGCCCCCACTCTCAAGCAGATGTATTTTTCAAGCATAAGGAAAAACATGAAGTTCTTATCCAGTTTCTATGTACCCTTAATTGTTTATAGCTACATAACATCGTTCAATGCTTACACCTAAAACCAACATAATGATATATTGCCTTTAACTATTCTATGCTAATTCAAACTGGTTTCTATAAAATAGTTGGTGCTATGGTTACTCTCTCCTAGAACTAGCCAGCCTAATACAAACTTCACTGACCCCCCTAAATCAAACTGAACTAACCACACTTCTATAATAAAATGGTTACTAAAATTTTCTTAATCTATATAAACTATGTTCTTAAAACCTATATCTATAAATTTCTAAAGGTCACAGTAAGAGAACCTGTGACCTGCACTAAGGCTCCTAAATGTGACTCAAAGCCAAACTTACACTGTGATAAAGCAAAAGGCCATAAGCCGTGGGAAATGGGAACAATAGACTACTAGGTTAGCTTGTACATTCCGGTCTCAGAGTTTTCTGATAGAGCCAGCTGGAGCTTTTCTTGGTAGTTTGTGCCAAATGGAAAAGGATAGAGGGAATGGGTCAACAGCTCCCGAACACATCCTAGTGGTCTCGGGGTCAATGGCCCTTCCTGATCCCTAACACTCAGTGGGCCTCCGTGGCCTGCTCCCAACAGCTGCCCCCAGCACAGATGGGATGAAATCAATTCCACATCCTGGAGTTCCTCACTCCTACAGGGCTGCTCGCCCTGGAGCATCTCATAGGCCTGCAGTTTCTGAATAGTGCTCCTGGAGCCAGGCCCAGGGCTTTCCCAAGTACCATCCTTGGAGCTCTGAACAAACTAGAAGGGATGCATGTCAACGCTTGTCTGGTTGTTTTTTGCAGGGTGGGGGACTCAGTCTGAGGTGTTATACATGGTCTTCACTGCTGTCTCACATGGTCTTCAAAAACCCAGGGCCAAGAGTCCCTAGAGCATGGACTGGGCTTCAGGCCACCTGTGCTCCTGTGTCTAGTGTAGGGCATTCACAGGGACATAGGGAAATGGCTATGGGGTAGTGGCCAGAGCAAGAGATTGAAGGAAAGAATATGGTGAATGAATGACTTTATGGAGCAAAAGAATGAGTGAATGAGTGAGGAATGAGTGACTAAGTGGGTAAGTAGGTGAGTGAGTGAATGAATGAATGATTGAGGAGCAAGTGAGCCAGAGAGCACCAGGTATGGTCACCCCTCACTGTGGCTGGCCTGTAGGACCAGGGCCTCATCTGCCTGGCTCAGCCCCTGGTGAAAGGAACAATGTCTGACTTTGTTCAGGGAGGAAGGTGTCAGGCAGGCCCCCTATCCTACCTCTATCTCTGTCATCTCCTCTGAAGAGTTTGCAGTCTACACTCAATCGATTCCGGAAGCCCTCATTACTCAGCTCAGTGTAAATTCAGGCTGAAGCCTGGCTTCTATGATGCACTGAAGGGTTGTGGGCACTTCTGCCTCTTGACCTCTATGTTGTGTTTGTCTTTTTTGTTGACTCAAAGAAAGGAGAAGGTTTGCCTCATCATGTCTTTACTTCTGGAGAGAAGATGCTGTAGGAGTCTGAAGCTGAGAAACTAAGAACACAGATAA